>JABXWE010003240.1:0-63604 GCA_014611495.1 Limonius californicus | reverse complement strand
AACCAAAGCAGAATGGTATATTAGAAATAGGCAGATCCACAGAGAGACAGACATTCCTACAGTGGAGCAGTTCATTACAAAAACCGCCAAAAAATTTTATGACAGTATTAATCTGTGCGATGGCGCATCATATTACAACTTAGGTCAAAGATCACTGCACACTAGACTAAAAAGAAAACTACCAATAGACCTTCTGAACAGTGATAGTGAGTAAATTAACATGCAAACCCAAAATACTCAAAGTGATTCAATTATACGTGTGTGGTGTATACTCATATCTAAACAATAAGTTATCAAACACTGAACTAGTGATTAGTGATTTACATGTCCAAAACTTATTAATTAACACTGCCATGAATAGCAGTCTCTGCTGAACTGGCATAATTGTATTAAAAAAAAAAACGAATCAGCACTATTACTTAAATTTTTAATCAAGGTAAGCCTTGAAACCAAATTCAGTACGTATATATTAATTGCGTAACTTCTCCGACTGTCTCAGACTGTTCACCAAACACGCACTCAAACAACTAGAACCCAAACGTGCCAATCACATAAATTATAAACTGATGTGAATTTCTTAGACCAGTATAGTATTCTCTAAGCTGAGTCTATATATAAAAATGGTCTGCAATGGCAATATCAGCTAATATAAGCAGTGGCGTCGCTGGCCAGATTATGGTTTATATCCCATGAAGTGTCATATGTGTTTTGCTACGCGCCAAACGAGCTTTTTCGTCGGACCGCAGCAGGAAAGATGGAAGTGCCTTCGGCCTAACTCAGAGGAGTAGGGGTGGTTCACGAGAAACGCTTAAGGAGAGGAAATCTAACGTAGTAGTATACAGGGTAAGTCCAGATTTCAGCAGCTTACAGGAATCGAATTCACCTTTATTGTGCCTCTTCCTGTATATAATCCTTACAAAATTCATGCACAATACACAGAAATAAAATATACGGTGAATTTTAAGACCAATATAACTCTATTGCTTGAAATTGGTAACACACATAGTATAAAAAAATAGAATCAAAACGGTAATAACGTTAGTTGAACACAAAGGTAGTTGGGACGTCCAAACAGAAGAGCTCGCCGCCACTGGCTTACGATATTTACTTTACTAAGCATATAGATCTGCGCAGCCAGTGACCTTCGAGTTTATAGAAATTAATTTCACTTTACGATTAATAACTAATAGCAATTGCGACTGAAGGTCGCTTTGCGTTGCCTCAAGAAAAGGGTTCAGCACTGAAAAACAGTCAAATGAATCTCGGAACAAGTTTTCACAACAGCTCAATTTTTACCTTAGTCTTCTTCAGGTAGGGGGTAGAGAGCGAGGCACAATTTGGGGTGTTTTTAGGTCCTTGAGAAACAGACAAAAATCGCAAGCACGCCCCTGTAGGCTGGGTCACGACTTTCTTCTGGAAACGGGAAGTTTCGAGTGTTCTTGCTGTCGAGATCAAAATCTTCATTGAACGAGGTTTGAATGTGGCAACAGCTTAGTGAAGAGAGTCACGGGGTTAATGGCTATACTCTGACACAGGTCGAGAAAACAATTTCACTAAATTGTCTTTGCTAAAGCGCAATACTCTGTTAATATTTAATCCGACTCAATGTCGAGAATATTGTATCCCAGGCAAGAAAAGCGATACGGTAATTTAAGTTAGCAGAAGCGCTGCAAAAAAACTGCGGCTCAGAACTACGTGCGTTCACCCTCAGAAGCTTGGGCTGACTCACTTTCAGTACTTGTCGTCGGCGCTCAGGTCTTAACGAGCAACCGGGCCGAACGTAGATTTTAAGTCGACTGACTACAAAACGCCATATTACGTTGCAAGAGTTCTAAGACAAAATCTTCCACATGGAACTTCCGGTTAGGCGTCGGAATTTCAGGGCCATTCTGTAGACAAAGGATTCTAAGAGCTGTTTTCGATCAACATATAGACTAAACATACTTGTCAGCGTGTCCTTTCGGAAAGGTGACCTTCCATAAACTAGCCTTTGAAAATAATAGAACAGTAATCGGCTACGGAGCGGCCAATAGAATAAGACTTTAATCCGGAAGAAGCGACAAACGCAAACGAACATAACAGTTTACCAAAACAGTTACGTATTATCTACTTGTTATTACATGTGGTTTACCAAGCACTTGGTTCTACTATTGTTATTATATAAGATTGGTATGTCTATGCAAGTAGTTGTTGGAAACAGTAGCTTAGTAAATATAAGCAGCTATATGACTAGATAGTGTGTGTGGCATGCTTAATCATTATTCCCCTAGCAATGATTGGGGGATATAGTCAGCTAGTAGAGGTAGCCTCATGAAGGCGCTTAGTTTGGATTATATTAGTGCTAGAAATGTTACATTAATGCCAGGAAGGCATCGGCTGGCTTCTACGTGGGGGAAAGGTTACTAATAATAATAAATAAAATAATAATACTCTCTCCTTGGCATGTGGGACTGAAGGGGAATGTCCCCCGCGACTCCCTATGAATAACAGAGAAGCTGGACGTAGTCCAATAGCCTGGATTCCTATGGAGGATTGGTGCAGAAGAAGATATGCATAATGTAGCAATTACCCTACGATTACGAATGGCCACGGCAACAGCAGCTCGCCGACATCTGAGCATCCGTATCTTGTTCGAATCTCAATTCAGGGGCAGGGGGCTGGAGGACCACCAGTAAAACAACTGTCCAATATTTATTGACAGATCAGTAGGTCTGTGTTTTATTATCTGTTGCATGTCACCTGCCTGTCGCCGCCAGTGAGTTCTGATCTCATCCACTGTTTGTTTACCCAGGAACTGCATAAATGAAATGCAAACGTTTTTAAATTTAAAATTCGATTTCGATGCAGCTTGTTTATTTCGTACTAATACTACGATTCTTGCTAAAATAAGTAACTATAATATAATGATTACAATTATATTGAAAATAATTAGTTGGAGTTCATGACAAACATCATGGTTAACAAAAGATAAAAATGCAGTATTAGATCATTCAACAATGTAACATTGTTGTAAAATGTGGCAGCAAATGCGGCATAACAAATATCCTCTTAAAACTAATGAAATTTTAATTACAAATTACAAGCATTTGTATAAAAACGGTTTATTTGTTGTTGAAAAATAGTTGATAAGACCTTCAATGGACAAAATAAAATAATAATGAACTATTTTAGAAGATAGTGTATTTTGCAGTATTATTATCGCAAGTTCGAAGAAACAAAAATAACAGACATATTAGCAGATCATGTGATAATGTAATTTGTAGAGTTTACTAGCAATTTTTAGAGCTAGTTAATCATTAAGTTTCTATGTGGATAATAAGTAATGCTTGTCGTGATAAAATTTAAACTCAAGATTCCTTTATGAGAGATAGCAGAGAGAGAGACAGATACATTTTACATTACACCTGCACGTTATAGTTTTGCTAGCTTGAAACAAAATCTAATTTAAGTTTTCAACTATATGGAAGCTTAAATTTTCAATGTTTTTATTATATATATTTTTATAGTCCACATTAATTAGATATTTTTTTAATGTTAGCAAACAGAGCGTGGATTGTGTCCCACGGGTTCCGCATGCTCTAATTTAATGCACAGAATACGATATATTGTGCAACAGTTTATTTTCGACGCGATAATATGTCGGAAGCAGTAAGATTCAATTTGTTATTGTTATGGGGGACACCACAAATTTGTTCAGTTTTGCAGAACAAACACACATGCTTTTAATTTACGGCGTGGTACGTAAAAATGGTGCTGCTACTGTTCGATGATACCATGAAACATTTCCCACTAAAAGGATACCAAATCGTAAAGCGTTTCACGCCATTGAAAAACGTGTTAGGGACACTGGCACGCTAAAGCCTAAACGAATAAACGCTGGTCGGTAAAGATTTCGACGAACTGCAAACGTTGAAGAAGATGCTCAATGCTGTTCAGTTATCTCCTAGTACTAGCACCAGAAGATTGTCACTTCGTTTCAATGTATCATGTACAAGCGTATGGCGAACATTGCGTGAGCAACATTGTATCCATTTCACGTTATGCCTGTGCAAGATCTGTTACCAGAAGATTATAACAAGCGCAGAAATTTCTGCCAATGGTTAATTCGACAATGCACACGAGATCCTAACTTCCTGAGCTGCCTGCTGGTTACCGATGAATCATGTTTTACAAGAAAAGGCATTACTAATTTTCGAAACACCCATACTTGGAACGAAGAAAACCCTCATATGACTGCTGGTATGCATTACCAACATACCTTTTCATTAAATGTCTGGTGTGGTCTTTTTGGTGCCGGCCCTTTCTTTTTACCAACAAGGCTTTCAGGAATATCTTATTTGCATTTTTTGCAAAATGATCTGTATGACCTTCTAGAAGACATTCCGATTGCCAATAGGCAGGGGATGTGGTTTATGCATGACGGTGCCCCTGCTCACTTTTCTCATATTGTCACTGATTATTTAAACATAACATATGGTAATGGATGGGTTGGTCGAAACTGACCTGTTAAGTGGCCACAACGACCTCCTGATCTAACGCCATTAGATTATATTGTGTGGAGCTGGATGAAATCTGTGGTTTATTCTAAGTCTATTGGCACACAAGAAGAGCTAAGGAATCGCATCAGGGAAGCGGCAGCAACTATCAAGGGTCGTCCTGATGTTATAAGGCGTGCCAGAGAAGAATGGATTCGTCGTGTTGAATGCTGCATTCAACAAAATGGAGACCATTTTGAACAGTTACTCTGAATGTTTTATTTTTAAATAAATATCTTTAACTTTCAATATCTCGGTAATATATTAATTTGGGCTATATGTTTGTATGCACTTTTTTGTTTATTTCGTGCTGGAGAACACATCCATAAAATAGTGCCGTGCAATTCTGAAACACCCTGTATATATATATATATCTATATTTATATATATACAGGGTGTTAATGAATTCCAGGGAAAAAACTTCTAGGGTTTAAAGTATACATGAAAACAAACATTTTTTGTTAATAAATGTATTGTCAAAAGTGCGCCCTAGAAGTTTGTCACTGCAATTCATTAACACCCTGTATATATGCGTAATTTTGCTAATTGGCCTCTCTATGTATAATATAATACATGTAATAGTCACAATAAGAATATGCACAACTGAGCATTTGCCAGGAGCACTAAAATTCTACTTATGCTATAATTTCGAAAGCGTTCTAAAAGACGAATCGTATTACATTTTATCAAAAATTGTTTAAATGTGGTTATTTTCAATACAATGTGATTACTTTCAATGCTCATATCATACCTTAATGGCGTTTTTTACGGCTGTACTTAGAGCTCCGTTTTTCCTTGATATACATTAATGATTTATAGAGTCAACTACTTCGAAACCACTTGTTGAGTGCTAATGACTTAAAAATTTATGATACTATATCTGATATCAAGTACTTTCTGAACGTCCTTAATACGTTAAGTTGATGGCGCCATTGTGTCAAGTTATAAAGGTTTCCATAAATATAAACAAGTACAGACACACTGTATTTTCAAGAATCAAGCGATATTTTCGATTCAAGAGAAAGCAGACACAGTAAATTATTTAAGATATATCTTTGATCAATGTTCGCCATTCGTTAGAAGTTTATCGATAGCATATGCATTGAAGCGGCCTGGATACAGTTTTCAGCTCGTATTTACTTATTTTGCTTTGAGGCAACTTCAAGCAACAAAATGTAAGGACGGGGCTAATTGAGGTAATAGGAAGTTTATATCAAGCATGTGACAATTGTGTAAGGACAACCACATAACACTCGGCATTGCGTGAAAAAAACATTGCTGTAAAGCTGAGTTGCAACTTGAGCCTGCTATCATTCAAAGTAGAAATGGATCAAGTAGTCAAGAACACCCAGCACAGAACTAAAACCTACGAGATAGGAAACTGGAGAATGAACGAATAGAATTTGCTGAAGTAATATTTGCAGATGACATATTGGTTTTAGCTACTAGGAAAACTTGCAAGATAACTTAAAGGTATGTAACTACGAAATAAAGATAGCAAGTACAAAATAGAACAGAAAAAATAGTTTTCAAAAACCAAGGGGCAATAATAAGCGCTGATGATACAGTTGGAGAAGAAGTAAATGAAAGAACTAGAAGTACCACCAAATTATAATATACCTTAAAGGGGAGTTCTCTAGGGTGTCTAGTAATACCCAAAGCGCTAAAAGTAGCAGTGTACAATTCAGTGGTAATGCCTACATCGACGTACTCGGTGTAACAGAGTTTTTAAGAAAAATGTAAGCGAACATGGGCCTAGGAATTTGCAGAAACAAGAACACATCGGGATTACTAAATTTCATATAAGTACAAGAAAAAGTAGAACAATCACAGCTGAGGTGGTAAGGCCACAACTACACAGAATGACCACCGAAAGGCCAGTTAGGAAAGCGTTTGAAAACAGGAAGGACATCAAGGCGTATTACCAAGACCGACATTGGAGGAGGGAGTAAAGATGTAGTAAAGACAAGAGAAGAGCGTTCGTATGGAAGATATGGAAGACAACACCAGCAACAAGTTACCTTTGACACCGAAAGGTACAATAGCATTTGAGTAAGTAAGTAAATATAATTTATTTTGCGCCTTAGAGTTTTCAAGGAAACTAACCCAAATCAGAATTGTGTATATTTTTAGCACAACTATTTCAAATATTGAAGTTCAGTAGTCAAAGTGCTATCAACAAATGTATTCAACTCTAGGTTAGTCCTAGAGTGCCATAGGAACTTGGTAGAACTAGAACAAAATAATAAACTGTGTTTGGTATGGGTACCAAAACACCTAGAAGAATATGGTAATCTTCCCTTCTTTTGATATTAGACCCAGGTACCCGGCTTAAATTTCCACTGAAATGGCTTATTAGCCCAGTGGGTACTGTTGCCGGTCTCAAGCCCGGATACAGGAGGAGGGTTCATGGGAAAAGACAGTATCCTACCCATGGTATAATGATAGTAACGCTCATGGAATCGGTCAATCAACATCACAAGAATGTGGTAATGAACAAGCGAAACACAGGTTTTGGATACAAAACCAACCTATGGAATAGCGTACGCTACCGCTATGGAGCAAACAGGAAACTAGATTAAAAAAATACAACATTGTTACTATGAAGACCACTGTGCTTAGCGCGTTAGATCACGCTGATGATTTGGGTTTTAATTCCTAATACCGGAACATCGGATCTGGAACAAACTAGCAAGATATTCTGTCCAGTAAATCGTCTCTGGAGTAGAAATGTTTACACTTCCCAGGATTTGGAATCCATGTTAGGTTGTAAGTTCTATTTATCTGTGCCACTTTAAACGTGATAGGAGAGATGGTCGCTACATCTCCTAAGAGATAGAGCCCTCAAACAAGAAGAAGGCATAATGTAATTACACGTATTTCCTTCGTATTTTTGAATTATCCGTTGTCAGTCGCTATGGTTTTGAGCAGTTGTTGCTATTGGTCTCCTTTTTTTTTATTTTTTACTCATTCATACTACCGTTCCCCCCCGGAACCGCTTTCGCATTACTTCATGGGGGTGCGGGCGTCCCTTACATTCATGCAACATGCACCCTAAACTTAACTAAGCAAATGCGGTCGCCCCAGTTGGGAATCGATCGCCCCAACGGAGCGACTGCATTTACTGTGACCTCGAGTGGCCAATGCGTTCTCGCACTAGACCACCGCGGTCCTGCTATTGGTCTCCTGCTTCGATGATTTTGAATGTCACATTAAGCACATCTGTATAACGTTAAATTTGACCGTTCTTCTCCCTTCTAGCAGTTCACTGCTATAGATTTAAGAGGGCAGTTATCCTCCATTCTGATGACATGGCCGGTCCAACGTAATCTTGAACTCCCTATAAATACTTCAATGCTACTTCAGTTTAATATTCTAAATACTTTAGCATTAGGGACGCGATAGTACCAACGGATTCTTTAACATTAGAACTTCATTGCAAATAGGAAAAATAGCAGGTTACACCCCTTCAAAGTAACGGTTTGGAGCAATTCTATAAGGGTGCTCGTACTTTTTTAAGGATGATAATGGGAAGACAGAATGAGACATTTGGCGCTTCCTGTTGTAGAGAAATCTCCTAGAGTATGGCGGCAACAACTGCCCACTCTTCTTCTTCAAGTGCTTTATGTGTTACGAGATCTAGCGATTTTCTCTCCTGTGCCTGTGTTGCGCGTTTAGGGTGCCACAGACATAGAGGACCTACAGCTTAACTTGGGCTCCGATCCACGGGAAGTGTAACCACGTCTATTCCAGAGAAGATTTACTATGTAGAATACATCGCTTGTTTGTCATTGCCTTGCGAGGGAAAGAATTCATGCAGCTAATAAAACTGATTTAAGAAGAACACATAATTTCCAACAATTCTTATTTTTATTGGGCATCGCGTCCCCCTGATCTCAAGATTCCACATTTCTTTCTCTAAGGCAATTTAATAGACCAACTAATAATATAATAACCCTATTTTGAATGGACACCAAGAAATGAAGAGGGTCGCAATAGTGACTCAGCAACGTCTCATATGAGAATTGAATTGATCTTACAGACTCATGTGTTTCAGATCTTAGAATACACTGAACAACGCTGCTCAAGCATGTTTCTCTTTAACCAATAAAGAAGAGGAAGACCAATACTGTCATGGAATGATGATATTCGACAAGCCATGAGTAGCAGAGACCTACAAGAAAACGAATCGCAAATAGACGGAGGTGGAAACAAGGATGCGAGAAACGCCAAACGGTGTAACCCCACTCGCATTTATATTATATAATGAGCAGTTTCGATTGTACGAGGATGGTTCATCAATTATTTTCCCTAACATAGAAGGCATTAACCGACGACTGCATAACTTTCTTCCTAGAAACAATAGTTATTGACATTAATGTATGCCAAGTTGCAGGTTACAGAAGTTATACATTTAAATATTATTGCGGTGCTGATGATTTAATTGCAATGGAAAAACTCGAGACAAGGGCTGCGAAAATACATTTTAAGAAAGGTTTATCACCGTCGGAAAGTTATGTGTTTGTCTATTTATACGAGGATGGTTCATCAATTATTGTCCCTAACACAGTCACAGTAGGAAATTTACAATAACATGTCCGGAGCGTTAAGTAATTCTACCCCGTCACATCAAGTAATTAAGCATTAGTCGGGTCAACGTGCACCAGGTGCTGGACCATCAGAACCTGTTGTCGACGAAGAAAATATTGATTTGGTCCATGATATGGTACTGAGTGATCGGAGAATTATGGTCAAATATATTGCTGAGACATGTGGCTTTTCTGTAGATCAAACCTGGGTTCAGCGCATTGATCTAGAGTCAAAACGGCAGGGTATGCAATAATCGTGGTTCACCGCTCCTACGAAAGCTCCGTGACTTCATCGGCCGGAAAGATAATGGTGACAGTGTTTTGGGATTCTAAGGGAGCTCTTCTTGTTGATTGTTAACCACGTGGTCGCACAATAATGCGAGGCTATTACGAAAAACTCATACTAAATGTTCATGAGGCTATAAACCAACAAAGGCGTGAAAAATTGAAACGAGTCATTCTGTTGCACTAAGACAAAACTCCCGCTCACAAGAGCGGTGCTTCTATTCGCGCTATCCACAATCTTGGATTTTAAATTTTAGAATAACCCCCATATTCACCAGATATGGAACCCTGTAACTTTCACCTGTTCCCCAAATTAAGAGAGCATCTTCGTGAATGAGTGGTGTGCAGTGCAGAATGAAGAGTTTTGTCTAAAGGTATACAAGCTCTGAATCATCATTATACTAAATGTGTTAATCTTTTAGGGGATTATGTTGAGGAATAAAGTTGTTTAAAATGTCATTTCTTTCTATATTAGGAACAATAAATGATAAATCATTCTCGTATGTGTTCTATTGTATAGGTAAATTCAATATGAAATGTTCGAGTTTTCAATAATGAGCTCTTATTAATTTAGATTCCAAAGCGTAATGATTGTTTTATTTTAAAACGGAATATATTTTGTGCGTGCTTGTAATTTAATACAAAGAAAATATTATTTTAAAATATTCAAAATAATTTAAATATTAGGATCTTAATAGTCTGTCTCGCGACAATATCAAGTTAAGAAAGACAATTTGTAACCGTTTATCATAATCGTATTCCTTAAAATTTGCATTGCGTTGAGTTCAACAAACTAAATAATATTTGTATCTGCGCCGGAAATTCGTAATTCCTAATTTAGTATTCAACGTTGTTAGAAACAGCAAATAAATATTTACAAAGAAGACAAACAAGAAACCTGGTAGCTTAAAAATACAACTTAGAGGATATCCTAAGAATGTAACATTGAACTAAAATTTACTTTACTTTTTAATAGCACGTTAATTATGCAATGTCAGTCACCTATTCATTCCTTTCCTGGATGTTAATCAGCTCGTAAATTCCTCTCACCTAATTTCATTTCAGTTCTACAAGTGCGAGCAAGTAGTTGAATTTCAAACAGATGTGAAACCAACATAATTCGAGTGATTACCGTGCCTGTGCATAGAAGCTTAAGGTTGCTAACTAAAATTTAATATACGCAGTGAAACTTATTTAAGGCAGAATCTGAACGAAAATTCTATTTTCAGCTTTTAGCGGAAAGCTGTCCCGCATTATGTAAATTTTAATTTCTTTAGCGTATTATGTGATCAAGCCGAAAACATTATATTTTATTATATGCATGTCCACAAAACGGTGTTTATTTATGATTAATCTATAATATATTTTTGCGTAAACGTTTTTGAGAGTAGTATGCTTAAAATTCTAACATTTTTAATATCTCTTTATCATTAATTAAGCTGCTAAATATTATAGTTACAGAGTCGTGTTAAGTTTAGACAGTTTCTAAAAGTATTAAATATGATCAACAACTAGCCCTAGCAGTAACATTTAATTCTATACATCCGGCATTGACCTCGTCAATTTTTGAGTTGTGTAACATACTGTGCTACATGTTGCTAAAGCAGCAAAATGTCCTTCATTTATTTGGACAAATAGATAGTAAAACTTTGTTTTAGAAAAATTGGTTTTTAGGGAAATTAATATACAGGGTGTGTTAGAAATAGGTACAAATATTTAAACCAGTAATAGATTCGCTCAAGTAGAATTCAACGGTACTATTAATTTTTCAAAAATCATTAAGTTTATTTTTTGAATTAAAAAATAAAATATAATTTAGTTTGAGAATTGCTGATGATACATAGAAAATGCATTTAAGCTGTAAGTAAAAGGTTATTACCTAATTGTAAAGTAAATCCAAAGTAGCAAACACGTAAAGACTTGTCTGGCTTGTGATAAACTATGGAATTGGAAGGGGTCAAGGTTTAATTGAAGCAGTTGGACATTTTTGTAATTAGAAGGCATTTAAGAATATCATTTACCGCTAAATTAATTTTTTGCGTTTTCACTTTATCATGGGGTATAAAAATTATAAACAAGTGCTGTTTTATGCAGAAAAAACCAAACGCATAAAGCATTTAAAAAGTACTAATTAATTTCAGAATGACCATCATTTATTTAAATCAATTTTAACATAACTGAAAAAAAAACATAAAAAACAGTTTACCTCAAAAGTGAAAAGTGGATCACAATAAATGTTCAAAATGACGACCACCACTGAGAACACAAGCTTCTGCACGTCAAAGCATTGAATTGTGTATCCATGCGAAAACGGTAGAATCTTAACGAATCCTATTGGCAGCGTCTTCAATGCGTACTCTTAATTCCCCAACTGTGTTCACTGGCGTAGAATAAACTAACTGATTCATGTAGCCCCACAAAAAGAAATCACAACTATTTAAATCTGACGAACGAGCTGGCCCGGTTGGTCCAATCCGCCTTTCAGGATAGTTATTATTTAACCATTCCCTTATAAGCATAATGAGGCGGAGCACCATCAAGCAAAATCCACATGTTACGTGTGTCTCTAAAGATACGTTTTCAAGCAATTCTGATACGACTTCGTTGAGAAAGTGAAAATACAGAGCTCCATTTAAACGAGCAGGTAAAATGTATGGCCCAATAAGGTGATCACCTACAATGCCTACCCATACTAGGGAAAATCGTTGTTGGAAACTGTGTTCTACTATTTCGTGTGGATTCTCATCTGACCAAAAGTGGGGATTATGATGAAATAACAAGTTGAACAGGAAATTTGGTTGGTTGTTGCACTTTTGAAGAAGCCATTCATAAGAATCGTGCCCACGTACATAATCCGCTTGTTGCAAACCTTGAACGCGTTGAACGTGGTAAGGCTGTAATCCCTGATCCCGCAAAATCCGCCAAACAGTAAAATGGGAAACGCCAGTTTGTAACGCAAGTCTTCTAGTGCTAACACTAGGACTTTCCTCCACTAATTCCAAGACATGCTGTTCTACATTAACAACCCTTTCTGCTCTTGGACGACCGCGATGATGGTTTTGTGGTTGATAACGTGCCATAATCCCGTAAATGTTGGACTGTTCGAGTAAATGTACGGCTGTTTGGAATGCGGCGCTGGGGATATCGCTTTAAGTGCATTTACCTTGCCCTTAGAGCGTTTTCTTGAGCTTCCCCGTAAATCATCAGTAAGTTCAATGTTCGTAAAATTTTCCAATTTGGTAGAAACACTGCTTGCCGGCTTCAACAACAGACTGAATAGAGATTACTGACCTACCTAATAGTATTGGTTTGTCGCAGGTGATAAGAAATGTTTTAACACTTCTATCTTACTCTCCTTTGCATAACATGTCTTTGAACTCAAATTTTTGTTATTATCCTGAGGTAGGTACTCAAACAATTTTGGGTCAAATTTTCAATTATTATTTTCTCATATCTTAAGGGTCCCATTGCCAAAAAAATGTTTTTCTATTTTGTATATATTGTAATCTACCATAGGATTTAATATTTGTACCTATATCTGATACACCCTGTATATGTACAATTGTTTAAGTACAGGAAAATCAATATTTCACGTTTAAGTTAACTCATGTAAAATTTAATCTGAAGTTTTAAGTTAACTAAATGCTGCTGTTTAGGAAGCAATTTGTGCAAGACTAAATATATTAATATTGACTTCAGCGTCGTTTCGAAAATAAAGTAGGTTGACGAAAAATAAAGTGGTAGTCATTGTTAGAAGAAAAAAGTAAAACAATAGGTTTTAATGTTTGCCTCGAACGAAGAAGAAACACAAGAAAAAAAAAATTTGTAACGCAGAAGAAAGTGAGGAAACAGAAGACTGCGATTATGGGTTTCGTTCCCTAGCATTACCACGATAGTGTGTTCAAATCATGGGCTGCAACACTCACAGTTCCCAATCTAACGTTGGTAACCACGGGGTTTTAATTCCAATACCCTATTCTGGAAGTACTATCTTTAATATTTTTACATTAACTGTTGGTTCCCAGTCTTTTTACTTTAACGCTGAAGAGAAGTACGTAGCAGAGGACATGCCTATACTCAGCAGTAAAAGGAAAAAGCTGTTAACGATGTTACAATTAGAGGTAAAATTGGTACTTACCAAAAGGTTTAAAATTGAAGAAGAAACAAGGAGCTGCCTATTAATGATTATTTGTCTTTTCCGTACTATTTTACTTTGCTTCTTGTGTTTGTGTTTTTGGCTTTCTGTTCATTTTGTCCTTTTTGTTATATGAGCTATCACATTCTGTTTTTATTGTGCCCTTTATTTTGCTTCTTTGTTTTCCTTTAGCATTGTTCAATGATAGAATCCCGAGTAGCTCAGTGGTAAGAGGGCTAGGCTCGCAATGCGAAGTCCTCGGTTCGAACCTTGGGATATGCAGAAATTTCTCTGTAATTCCTAAGGTCGGTATTGAGTTCGGTAATCCATTCGACGTTGGGTTACAATTAATGGCGCTTATCCTAACCACTGACTGACCAGGAGAAGTAACAAGGCTATACACAACGTCATACACACAATTAACACAAATAGTGAACATGGATAGAGCGAATGTAGTTGAGGGGAGCGGGAGGAGCATGATGTAAGTCCAAAGGGGACCCATCACCTTCGATTAGTGTGGAATGTATGAATGGCAACTTCGACACCGTAAGGTAAAAGAGGAATTGATGAAGAAGAAAATGTTCAGTGATACTCTATTCAGAAATTACAAACCTTTTCAAATTTCTGTATGTGTGGTTGCATACCTGTTATATTTCGATGTACCATGTTTAAATTATAACATAGGTAAACTTTCCATGGTGGTTCATGGCTTTCTGCTTAATTAAATATGAATGAGCTGCATCTTAGTCAATTGAGATTCCTTCAAATGTAATACATACATACTTCCTAACTCTGATGTAGCAATGTGGAGCTGCTCCGTCATGCTGAAACCATTTAATTTGTTGTATATCCATAAGGACGGTGTTTTAAGAAATCGGTACAGATATAGAACGTTTTTCAAGTAACTTCCAAAAAATGCAATTTAATGTAAAACATTTTAATTAGCTAAGCCCTAACATTTATACGTTCTGGCGTTTTTCTATGTTCTCTATATCTTAAATATATTACAGTTTTTTTAAATCAAAATGATTACGAATTTATAACTCAAAATTTGGCAATAATAATTTTACCAAATTATTCAATCACAGAAGATTGAACTGATTTGTTAAGCAATATAATAAGCATAAACACTGTTTGGAAAATTAAAAGATAATAAAACCTAACATACACCCACGTCTTAAAAATCATGCTTACACATACCTTCTAGAAGGGACAAGTAAAACGGAACACTCTGTATACTAAAATGGTAGTCTATTGATTACAGCAAATAATTTCTTTGAGGCTTTGTTCGACCTCATTATCCTGTTAATGTAATGAAAAATAAACGTTAGAAAATTGTACTTTGTACTATTACAAATGTATTTGCCACGTCGAACATTTCACATGCAAATTTTCTTTGACAGTAAACAGTTTTTCAAGGTAAAAGTTTAAATTTATTCTCCACACATGTAATTTAAGCAACTACCTGCACTTTCGGCTGCATTAGCAAAATTGCATTCGCAATATATTTAAATTGTGTTGCATTTTGAGTGACAGAATCAATTTCTACCACGTAAATATCGTTCCTTCATACTTGTGTACCGTTTCAAGCGGATGTTTAGCTATATTAACTTTCTCCCCCCAAATACTGAAAATTAACCTTGCTTTCCACGCTGCCTTAACTACAGGCAATTCAAATAAAATTTACTTCGGCCTCAAACAGAAATCGTAAATTAACTTGAATAATCTGACCTACCACTACATTAATTTTCTCTTGGTTTGTTTCGTCTCCGGTGATTCCTACGGATATCTTTTCCCGTAGATAAAGCACTTTTGGTTTTATTATATTTATTATGCAGTAAAGTTTGCAGTTCCGAATAAATCTTGGTTGCTGGGCTGATTATAGTTTGTTCTTTATTCTTGAATACACAACTAATTACTTCTGTAATCTATTAAATGTTTCTCCATTTGTATCTTAAATGCAATGCTTTATACAGCACACGGAGGCGGGCTAGAGGTTAGCGTGTTAGACTTCGAAGCTGAAGGTGCTGGATTCAATTCCCAGTATCGGAACATTGGATTTTTAACGGCCGCTCTCCCTCGCAAGGCAATGGCAAACCAGCGAGGTATTCTGTCTAGTAAATCTTCTCTGGAGTAGAAGTGTTTATACTTCCCGTAGTTCGGTGCCCACGTTAAGCTGTAGGTTCTCTATGTCTGTGGCACTTTAAAAGGCACAATACATGCATAGGAGAGAAAATCGTTAAGTCCCGTAAGAGATAAACACTCGAAGAAGCAGATACAACACATGAAAAATCCATTTCATGCATTTCCATGCAGTTTCCCGCATTTTGATATCGTTCTTTTACATATTTTTAGTTGCAATCCGATATAGAAAATGTGAAATGGCGTAGAAGTGTTTATTAATTTGCGTTTGATTTAAGATTTGCCTACTAGAGATAGTATTTTGATAGAATAATTATAAAAAATATTAAGTATTTTCGTTTTTTTGAAGATAGTTGTATATGTATTCTTCAAACAATGTAACAATGTAATAGTTATTTAAGTTGCAATTCAAATTGAAAACACAGCATTCGATTTACAGAGATAGATGATAAAATAGCAGAAGAACAGTATACAACCATACTCAAAACAATAAAACAATAGAACAATAGAGAAAATAAGCCGTATGAAAAGTAGTAACAAAAATAAGCAGGGAAAAAATGAGCAAACAGTATCCTAAGCTTCAAAATTTTGATTCGTTAGATTTGCATAAATATGCAATTACTCAAATATTTACAGTTTGTGTTGATACGTTAAGTTTTCTGCTTCTGACAAATACGCAGATTCTTAAACGATCTTGTGATGTTCGTCTGGTTGTCTAGCATTCGAGATTGAATGTCATTAAATAGACTTTATTATTTTAATTCGTAAACAGCAGATCTTAAACTAGTTTTTGATATCCCGAAAGTTATTATTGGTATCAGTATTGCTAGTACAGTGCTTTTGAATGTGTTCTCAAGAACTATAAAGTTGACTTTTAGCCGAGGTTGCTTTGGGTTACTAAAAGAAAAAAGTCAGACCCGGAAATTCAAGGCGTGCAGACGTTTTTAACATCAGTCAAAATTGGGTGGGGTTAAAAATTCTAATTTAAAGTTTTACAGATTTTCCGCAATAATACTCAAAGATAAAGTCGGATTAAATACAAACAATAATTTAGTTCAGATTACCGTGTGGTTTCTCGTTTATGGAGATAAAAATTAACCCCATTAGTCTTTAAAGTTTCCCTGAAGATTTGCCGGTCCAACAAAAGCTTCGTGCCTCAGCTTGAAGTTTCCGCGTGTTTTAAACGATTAGTTCGCCGCTGTTTAAAATAAATCCTAATGGTGTAATACGGTGCAACCTTTAGTCTTTTGTTCTTTGACTTTGGTTGTCGGTGGCGTTAGCCTAGCTGCCTTCTCTTCCTCTGTTTCCTTTATTGCGAGTCGTTAATGAATTACAAATCAAACTTTTAAGGCTTTCGCAACTCTATCACCCTAGGTAAAAACTAAAAACGTATATTTGTTTACCAGGTACTTCGATTTGTAGAAAATAGAAGTAGCCATATTTTCAGAAAGTAAGAAAGCTGTAATTGTATAGCAATTTAATAAAAAACGGTACTTACGTTGTGGATTGAGCTGATATTAACTACACAGGTTTTTTGATTTTAAGGTAAATATCGTAGTCAATGGCGGTTCTAGCAATACGTTTTGACGTGTCAATGCACTATTACTTATACTATATAATTTATATCTAGACTGACTCTGGTACTTCTTTAAAAATTTTAGCGTGTTACTGTATAAACTTTTTATTTAATATGTTGTATACCCCTTGTTCAATAACTTATGACTTAGTTATTTTTATGCATTTTCCTTTTGTATGTATATTGAGAAAAATACTCAGGTAAAGAGGAAACACAATAAGGTAGGTTCGACTGCCCGTAACTTGTTGGCGGTTGACTCTTTCAGGGGGATCTTCGTTTAGCTGCGACTTGAAAGAATAACTTTCTTCTTGTAATCGGTTTCGCGAACCCTTCTTCCCCCTTCTGCTAGCGGAAGAGCCTGTTCCATAATTTCTCGCTAGCTGGCGAAGACGATCGTTTGGTTCGTAACAAGCTGCATTTTTTTTTTGGTATTAAAATATTTAAAAATGGTTATTACTTACTTCGCCAAAGCGACACACCCACGTACCAATATGTTTTAGATCTAAATATTTGTAGTTTCTTAAACAACAGCCTCTCAGAGGTACAAATGCAAGTACTTCTACACATGACATTCATTATTGGGAGTAAAACCACACTCAGTTGGTATTACATTAGAATTTTTAAACTGAAGTTCACCTTCTAAATTTTACTGTTTATTTTTAGATATACCATATTATATTGAAGACAAGCTAATTTAATGGACTTTCAAAGTATGAAATCATAAACAAGGCCTTTAATTTAAAAAATATACAGAGTTATGTGTAATAGTAACACAGGTTTGTTATGTTCAATCTCAGTGAAATACCCTGTATATCTCAAACGGTTTTTTATTTATGCAGAAAAGTATTCTATATAAGTTATTTAAATGTAATAATTTTTGGAATACTTAAAATATATAGTGCACCGCATCCTTCCTTTGTAACAAAATGTTCTTCTCCTTTTTCCTTTTTTTACAAGTTCTTCCACTTTCTGAGGCGTCCACGAGCTATTGACACGTGCATCATGTTGACTAGCGAACCAGAGTTTCAGTGCAGATTCCACTTGATCATCGTTCCCAGTGCAATATCTTTTAGTGTTCAAATGAAATTTTTTTTAAGAGTCTTCTATTTCAGCAGTTTTTTTTAATATTACGCATAACTTGCTGCGAAAAATTTTAATTGTGCAGCTGCATTCCACTGGCTTAGACAGTCATTGCAAAGAAGTAGAATTAAACGGAGTTAGCTGCTGCCAACCAACCTGCAGGCTGTTAACTAATGAGAGAGAGAGAGAGAAAGAGAGAGAGAAAGAGAGAAAGAAAGAGAGAGAAAGAAAGAGAGAGAAAGAAAGAGAGAGAGAGAAAGAGAGAGAAAGAAAGAGAGAGAAAAAGATAGAGGGAGGAGTTCGACACCATTAGAGCTTGAAAATACAAATAAAGGAATGCCTGCAAACGAGGTTATTTCTCGTGAACGAAAATCATCCTAGGAAAAAAGTGATAACATGATTACTATAAAATATGTTTTTTGCTTTGTAGTCGTATACGCCCAGTCTGTTCTCGGCAAAAGCGATAAAATATCAGAATGGTAACATTTTATCCGTGATTCCAATAAGCGGCGTGCTCTATTAACTATTAATTGTTCAAAAATTCATAGGAGGCGTCACACAAGCATTTAAAAAATCAATAAAAACAGTTTAAAAACTTTCCTGGTTTCTATCATTTCAGAATATTTAACCATCAACTTTTAGCGGTTTCCATAATATTTCAACAATTTTGGAAATCTGTATTACAGTTTGTAAATGTCTAAAATTCGAAACGCTTTTCATATAAGGTTCTGAATTATTATTACGTTATGAACAACAGCCTTTACTTACAATCATTAGCATTTTATGTCTAGTGACGTTAGAAAACAACCCTAAATCGCCATTTTTGTAAAATTAATCACAGTACAAGAAAGTACAAATATCTTACAGTTTTTCTGTTGTATTGTATTTGGTAAACGACATAATAAACACATTAGTAGTCTAAATCTATGGACTTCCGCTATTGCTCATGATATAATGGGCCCGTATGTGGTAAGATCATTTTAGTGCCGCAAACGACGTAAAATTTGTTTAACAAACTTTACCGACGTTGCAAATAATGACGTGATTTCAGCATGACGGTGTTCCTTTTCACAATGCACGTCTGATTGCCTCGTTTTTCTGGCATACTGCTTTAAAATTTTATTCTGAGATTACACGAACGAAAAGGTGTATTTTACTTCAAAATTGTGATCATTTAATATATTGTATTCATAAAGCTGTTACAGAAACTCATCGAATGCCCGAACAACTTGCGGATGTACGTGCTTCTATTATCTGCATATACGAAGCGAGGGAATCGGATTGACCAATTGCTTTCATTTAACGTGCCTTTCGACGCGGTTTTCTAAAGATTCAAACTAAATATACCTTGATAATACTTTTCTAAATTTACGTGCCGATAATTTTTAAAACCCAGTTCCCTAATGTCTTAAACGGATATTTTTTTTTATACTTTTTTTCAGGAAATTAATCCCTACCTATACCGTAGAGAGCTAAAAATACAATAAGCACTTCACGTTTTCAATTATACTGTAAAAGTTTTTCTTATAATAACGCTCTCCTATTCTAACAGCTAGTACGAAATATTTGAACACTAACTAACTTGAAGTTGCTACAGTAAGTTTAATCATATGCTAGTTAGTTTTGATCAACACAATAGTATGTAACATTCCTTCATTTGGAGCGGAAACTGTAACTTCCGGAATATTTGGAGAGAAGATATTCGATTAGTCGTGGTAGTGCAACTGTCGTACTGAAGGAGGTGGGCTCGATGCCAGTTCCAGGTACATCGGATTTTTACAGGGCCGTTGCTCCTCGGAAGGCATTGGAAAATCACCAAAATAACTCTACCAGGAGGTTCTTCTCTGAGGAAAAAGTACAAGACACTTCCTTTGTTAAATAGTAGGTCATCTATGTTCGAGTGTATTACTTTACACGCACGCCACAGGCATAGGAAAGAATGTCCCTACTCTTGGGAGCCAAGGGGCTATAGAGTTTGGAGTAGTACAGGATGACTAAGAATAATTTCAATAGGGGTTGGCCCCTCGAAAGGCAATCGTAAACCACCAAGGTAGTTCTACCAACAGCACCTTCTCTGAGGAAAAAGTGGAAGACACTTCCTGTGGTTGGAATCCGCGGTAAACAGTAGGACACCCCTGTGTTTGTGTACATTTCTTTATACACACGCCACACGCATAGGAGAAAAGTGCTTTCGAGAGTTAAGGGACTAGAATGATTGTAGTAGTACAGGATGATCAGGAATAATTTCTATAGGGTCGGCTGTGAAAAACCAAATATGTAGATTTACTCAAGCCATACCATACCATATAACATTTAGTACATTTATTTTACTATACATATTTGCTTACTTAATTGTATATCTAATGTGGCGCGATACTTTACAGATTCTTTTAAAATGTAGAATGAATAGTAACACATAGGTTGCGTTAAGATGTTTAGTTGTCACTACATTGCAGTGTTTGTTCCATATCTTGAAAATAGAGCTACATAGGGTGCTAGCTCTGCGTTGATGTTTGTGATTTATATCTATGAAAATAATACATAGTATTCGATGTAAACAGAGCAACAATTGAATAGATTGGAAAAAATGTGCGTTGCATGTACTATAATGTTATTACTATATAACATGATTTCAGAAGGCATGGACAATGATGAAAAATTGGAATTTCAAAATTCGATCGATTTGTATAAGTGAACAGTTGTAGAAGGTTAGGTTAAATGTGGTTCATATGCAGGTTCACTGGTTTTTAAGCTCTATTTTAGGTTACAATGGATTATGATTTGTATCGATTATGAATTGAAAGCAAGTTTTAATTTAAATAAAACCTTGCTGTAGATTTTTAAGTCTGTATAATATCTACTGTTCCATAAACTTCTTTATATAGATCAAGTACTACTCTATTTAGATATAATGAATAACTCTAAAGCGCTGATACTTAGTAGCCTGACTTTTTCTTATTACGAAAAAAATAATCCGTCCAAGTTTATCAAGCAATTTTTTTCTCATTCATTCATACAACCATCCCCCCTCCGGAACCGCTTTCGTATTACTTCAGGGGGTGCGGGCGTCCCTTACATACTAAACATTCATGCAACATGCACCCTAAACTTAACTAAGCGAAATGCGGTCGCTTCAGCTGGGATTCGAACGCCCCAGCCGATCGGCCACATTTCGTGTGACCTCGAGTGGCAACGTTTTCCCGCACTACTCCACCGAGGACCCTTTATCAAGCAATCTAGTTGCTTGCTGCCACTAGGTTCGAAAGTCTTCAAGAAACATATACAATGATCATAATCCCTGGGGATGCAAATTATGCATTCAGATGTGAATATTTTGTGATCTGGGGTATAAATTAAATGTATTGAACAGTACCTACTTTAGTAACCGTTAAGTAATTGTAAGTAAGTTGCTTAAGCAAGGACACGTTTTGTTTTCCGCATCAACAATATTATTCATCTTACTGCTTTTTTCGTGAGCACACGTTTTGTATTTTCGTCATTTTTGCTTGTGTGCGTTTTTGCCTAATAAGTTTAATGGAGTTAAGTTCGTTTCTGAAGACTCCTTTTTGTTTATACAGTTTTGGAGGCTTGATACCTTTTAGGATAATTGTTTTCGGTAACTTTATTGCTTAGAACCTATTCGTAAGTGACTACAGTTGGTTTTCATGAGTTCTTGGCGATTTTTTTAGGGTGTTATCGGATGTTTTTCTTTAGGGCGACTTCATCTCCTGGAGCTGTATTCCAACGTGACGTATGGTATATTCCAGACCACATTCCTTTCGAGAAATAATATTGATTAAGGCAGCATCCCGGAGGTCTGTATTCAATTCAGGCGATTATTTTTCGGTTTTATTAGAAGTTTATTCCTCGTTAGAAATCGCTGCTATAATTTCCTTGAATATAGAAAAATACTGTAAGAATGTTTTCTATTTTGGTGCTCTATTATTTTCCCAATGGCATGTTGAGGGGATAAGAAAGTTCTAATAAAGATATGTCCGAAAATGCACTAATAAAAAGTTATAAGCAAAAACTGACAAAACATTTGTAATATAATTAATGTTTAACTTTACTTCCTTCTGTGAGAATGCAGGCCTCTGCGCGAGTCTGAGGGATATTTGTTGGAAAAAGCACAAACCAAAGTTGTATTCAGATGAACTTTAGTAAAATAGAATATTTAGCCACGGTAGAAGAAAACAAAAGATTTAGAAAGGTAAGAAATTTCAAAAATTAAAGGAATCAAAAAATACTAGTAGGCCTGGGCTTTACAGTGACGAAGAAAGCGTCTATAAAAGAATAAATTAGAAGCAGATTAGGACATATAAGAACATGTAAAAGACAACTAAATTTAATTTTATGGGATAGAGACATAACCAAAACCCGAAAATCAGGATATACATCACAATGATGCAGAGCATTATGACTTATGGGGCAGAGGTATGGTTGCAACAAGAAGAACAGAGGGAAGATAACGACAACGGAAATGGAGTTATGGAATAGATGCTGTAAATTAACAAGACTGGACAGAGTAACAAACATAGAAGATGCGAAGGAGCGTGTATAGGAAAAATTCCTTTTATAATTGCTAAATTGTTGAATCAACAGACAACAATAATTTCCCTCTTAAATCTCAGGGAAATGCAGCAATTTAATCTTAGCGCCATTTAACTTTGAAAACGTTAGCCATAATGTGAGAAATAGAAGGTAGAAACATGGATTATAAATAGAATAATTGGCGTAGGTGAAACTAAATTAAATCGTTACAAGTTATCGGAGCTTACTTTTTTGAATTTAAACAATTCAACAGTCAAATAGCAAAGACACAGGAAATAAATTACCAATTTAATTAAAACACAACACTCTTTGGATTGATCTAACCCTGTCATTGGAAATCTTGTTAAAATTTATCCTACACAAAGAATTACGTAGACGGACCTGCTTGTTCTTCAAAAGAGGTTGAACGCACACTTTTAGCTTAATTGTAGAATTCCTTGGAAAAATGGGATCTCATCGATGTATACGTTCTTACAGGTAAGTAGCAAGTCAGGTATTTAATGTAGCTCTGTTTGTAGATTGTTTTATTCAAAATACGCAACACTATTGAATCATAACCTCCTATTGAGGTTATGCAGCTTGCCGTCAGTTCCAATCGTCAAACGTAGACAAATGAACGTCGATGGAAGATATCGACGCTTGTACAGGATATAAACTCAAATTCTTGATTTGAAATTTATTTTATTAAAAATTCACTTTTTAATCACAGGTAAGATAAAAAACACAACGCTGATTCGCAAATATCTACTTGAAACTGGATTTGCTGATAAAAACACACATTTTACGCAAAATTACATCATTTGCGGAGTAGCCAACTGTGCGTGCTCATACTTTGAAATAAATATCGCTACTTAATTACCAAATACCAACAAACATCACCTTTTTACATCGGTTGCTAGGCAACAGGAAGAAAAACTTAAACTTAGATTTGAAGCAAAACTCCTGATTTATGTTGACCAATCAGAGAGTAGTTATAAATACTAAAATTGAAATAAGCTTTACATTTTAATATAACTTTCTTGGATTTTACAAAACACAAAATTTGACTTTGAAAACATAATCCTAATAATTAATAAATGCATGTTTTAATATATTGCATGACATATACAATTTGAAATAAGGATGCTAATAATTATTTATATTAAAAGATTCTTAGTTGAACTAAAATTATTTGAAATATTATTAAAACCATAGAAAAATGTTCTTAACAGACTCAAACACAAAACAGTTTAAGAAATTTCTCATATGAGTCCAACGTTTCCAAAAATACATATTTGTTTACATTTGTCTGTACAGATTACAAAACTACTGATATTCCAATATTTACATATAAACAAAACCCAAATAATATTGGAAAATGTTTCCAACACTTTCATATTGATGAAAAACAAAATCAAACCAACTTGTGGTCGCTGAAACCAAGACTACGTTGAATGCGTTGTCAAAGCTCAACCTCAGTTTGAATCACTTACTCACAAACAATAATTTCTACGTGGTTCGATAAATTTGAGAGCGTTTCAATCGGGAGACTTGGGATGCTAGGAAATTGGTCCATCGAACGTATCTTCATAAGATTTTTGGCCTACTGGACCACCCTAAGACACTGTAGAAATTTGAAGTCATGCGAGCAGAACACCCTCTACACCCCAATAGCTTCGACGTTTGTAATAGAATCTTATATAATTCTTAATCTACAAACAATGTTCTTTTATACAAATATTCATTTTTCTAGGACTCTGGTGGAACCAAACATATTTTTCCAGATATAAATTTAGGAGGTGAAAATAAAGTAAGCTGGTAAGTTGGTTGAAAATCAAATCAAATCCAAAAGTTTCAATTATCAACTTTAACTTTACATCAGCTTCGGATTGTACAAAAAATCAAAGCGACTAACAAAAGTAGAGTGCGAAGCCCTCAGACACTGCATCAGAGTATTGATTGCAGGATTTCTTTCAGATTCGATTAGTTCATAGATGTAAAACATGACGGTCGACACGATAATGACAAGGAAGGAACGTCGAACACATTAACAGGTCGCTGCTGTAGGGGAGGCAGTTGCTGTGGTAGAAATAATCTTTGGTAAGCCGTTTTGGCAGGTTGTCGGGCCGTGACAATGCGATGCAGAGAGCAGCTCGACAATCCGCTTAAATTGCACTGAAACCCCGGTTATCTGCGTCTGCCGGTACGCGATATACTATCCCTGCTATCTGTTCGCCATTATGTACTGGCCCGAATTCGAAAATTCAAAGGCACAAAGTGTTTTGTTTCACGCGACAATAGACCAACTTAGCAACTTGTTAGAAAAACTTTGTGTAACAAAACTTTATAAAGAAGAGTTTGTTTACCCATACCAATAATTAAATAAAGTCGAAATCAAATATCTAAGTACTAATTAACAAGTTGAAATAATATATTTTATAATTTTAATAGAATTTAATAGCTTTCTGCTCTTCCAAAATATTAATTTAGAAAATAAATTATCAATTGAAAAAAATTCGAACGACAATCTTAAATATACTTCAACTGCATATTTCGGTGATATATCAGAAAAAATAGCTAAAATTATGGACAAAGTAATATTTAAAAGTAAAAGAGCATATGAATGCTTTATTTAAGGCAAGAGATACGACTAGTTAATAATATGTTAAAATCAGGTGTTTACAAATTAAACTGTTGGCAATGTAATTTTGTATACATAGGTTAGACAATTAGAAATTCTGATACCAGATACAGAGAACATATACGGTCATATAGATACAAGCACCATGAAAAGCAAACTACGCTAAACACTTGTTACAACACAACCATGAATGGACAAGAAATAATATAAGATAAGTACAAAAATACTCCAATAATGAATTTGCAAATTGAGATTCTGAATTCACCGTTGTGTGGTTTTCCTAACTATATGTATTTGTACGTCTTGCCATTTTCAGTCACCTATCAATAGAATAAACTGAAAGTCATGGAGAGGTAAAAGGTAAAATCAAAAAATTACACGTCCAGAAGAAGGTAACGAAGAAGGATATAGAAATATAATATAAAACAGACAAAAGTTGTATAAATTATGTTACTCGCAATTGGAGTAAATGTAAAATGCGGTTTTTCTGTACCATGTTAGCTACTATTTAAACATATATTACAAATAACGATTTAAATTAATTATTTAGTAATAATGAAATATCCAATATGTTGATGTAGGTCCTTGCCACATCATCTGCGAGTTCTTAAAGTAGCCTGGGTGTATCTTTTATTTACATTACGAAAGATTCCAGTTTTATATTATGATACTACGCCTTCTTTCTTCTGCAGCTTTTGTCATTGTCTTGGCTTACCTTATCTTAATTTTCATGTTTGCTTTTGCATCTCGTTCTTATAGATATATATATATATATATATATATATATACAGGGTGTTTCGGAATTGCACGGCACTATTTTATGGATGTGTTCTCCAGCACGAAATAAACAAAAAAGTTTATACAAACATATAGCCCAAATTAATATATTACCAAGATATTGAAAGTTAAAGATATTTATTTAAAAATAAAACATTCAGAGTAACTGTTCAAAGTGGTCTCCATTTTGTTGAATGCAGCATTTAGCACCACGAATCCATGCTTCTCTGGCACGCCTTATAACATCAGGACGACCCTTGATAGTTGCTGCTGCTTCCTTAGCTCTTCTTGTGTGTCAATAGACGTAGAATAAACCATAGACTTCCTCCAGCCCCACACAAAATAATCTAATGGTGTTAGATCAGGAGATCGTGGTGACCATTTAACAGGTCGGTTTCGACCAACCCATTGATTACCATATGTTATGTTTAAATAATCAGTGACAATATGAGAAAAGTGAACAGGGGCACCGTCATGTATAAACCACATCCCCTGCCTATTGGCAATCGGAATGTCTTCTAGAAGGTCATACAGATCATTTTGCAAAAAATGCAAGTAAGATATTCCTGAAAGCCTTGTTGGTAAAAAGAAGGGGCCGGTGAGATTGTCACCAAGAAGACAACAGCAGACATTTAATGAAAAGCTATGTTGGTAATGCATACTAGCAGTCGTATGAGGGTTTTCTTCGTTCCAAGTGTAGGTGTTCCGAAAATTAGTAATACCATTTCTTGTAAAACATGATTTATCGGTAACCATTGGCAGAAATTTCTGCGCTTGTTATAATCTTCTGGTAACAGATCTTGCACAGGCTTAACGTGAAATGGATACAATGTTGCTCACGCAATGTTCGACATACGCTTGTACATGATACATTGAAACGAAGTGACAATCTTCTGGTGCTAGTACTAGGAGATAACTGAACAGCATTCAGTATCCCTTTTTCAATGTTTTGCTGTTCGTCGAAATCTCTCCCGACCAGCGTTTATTCGTTCAGGGTTTAGCGTGCCAGTGTCCCTAAGACGTCTTTCAATGGTTTCAACGTTTTATGATTTGGTATCCTTCTAGTGGGAAATGTTTGATAGTATCTTTAAACAGCAGCAGCGCCATTTTTACGTACTTCGCCATAAATTAAAAGCATGTCTGTTTGTTCTGCAAAACTGAACAAACTCCTGGTGTCTCCCATAACAATAACAAATTGAAGAGTCTTCAAAGTACTATTAACTCACATGAAAACGAGCATGAACTAGTAAAACAGGTTACTTAATACTAATCAACAGATTTAATGAAAGATGTTTAATCAACTGTTAAAAAATAAACGATATGCAATTGACGACTACTTGATTAACTTTCAGCTATTTATATTTAACTTTCAATATCTAGGTAAGAAATTAATTTGGGCCATATGTTTGTATGAACTTTTTTGTTTATTTCGTGCTGGAGAACACATCCCTAAAATAGTGCAGTGCAATTTCGAAACACCCTGTATAGGTTGTTGTACAGGTCTCTGTTTGACCCTATTATCACCATGTCGTCGTAAACATAGTTCTGACATGTACCGTTTCTCCCTCTTTATTAGAGAATGTCGCTACATCTTGTAATAAATGTTAGGTGTAAAAATTTATTTTGGTATAAACTGTATATATTTTGATGATTCGAATAAAGAAAGTTTTTAGGGTCGCATTCTTGACCTCGAGAGAGTGGAAATACGCAGCAGACGTCATAAGTACGGGGGCGTACGAAGGAAAGCCCGGGTGCGAAGGGCAAATGGTTGTGACGTCTTGTTTGGGTTGCACGTGTTATGCATGTAGCTAGCTAATTATTATAGTGCACTAGTGATTGAATATTCTGGTATGTAGCTACAATTAGATAAAGTGTGATTGCTGATCAGTATTGCTCGTTATATGAGTGTGGTCGCGATTGAGAGATCTCAGAGTTTGGCCAGCTGATAGTGAAAGCTTGTACAAGTGTGGCTAGCCACGGTAGTTAAGGAATTGCTTGGGCAGATGCCCTAAAGAATCCTGTGTTACATGTTTCGTGCTGGGCAGTTCGCACGGTTGTCACAGAGAAATAGGTGGATCTAATCAATCCCCTATTGGCACCTTAGGGTGCATAGAATTGGTCGGAACAGTACGATTCCACGGAGTAGTAAACTCCAAAATCCTGTGACATATATGTTCTTTGCAATTCATCGTGTGTCACAGAGACATAGGGGATCTAATCAATCACCTATTGACTCTTTCGAGAGTGCACCAGTGCTACTGGATTTCAGATGTTCAAATGGTATTAAAACAGAAGTAATTATCTAATGGTCAATGATGTGGAAGTTAACTATCACCTGAGCGGTCCAGTCAAAGGGTTAATTATTCCATCCAAGTGTTACCAGTAACCTGTCCGTACAGCGGAGTGAAGAGGGGTGGGCCCCCCCCCGGTGAGTCATATTACAGTACTTAATAAAAGCAACAGATTGGTGAGTCCTTTTCTTTTTCATGTTTCCATATGTGGTGTCGCTCATTTGTGACCCCCCGTCTGTCAAATAGTTCAAGCACGGCTGAATTCCAACACTCTAACCTTACGATAAGTATACAAGAAATATGTGAAGCTTGGTTTCTTTGAAATAAACTTATGTGCGACTTCAGTAAAAGCGTTCAACGAAAAACGCTCCTAACATAAATAATAAAAATACTAGAAAATAAAACTTTCTTATTCTATATTTTTTGGCAATCTGCATACCTTCTTTAACTACCCCATCCATAGTAATTGCAAATAATAGCCTTAGCAAGTCCTTCCTAATCTTCTCATTGTTTCACATTCCTTTGACTCCTGATTTCTCGTTGTTGCTTTATTTGTTGTGTTGTTATATATTAATCTGACCACCTTCATCTCTGTTGTTCCTATACTTCTGTTGTCTAAGGCCTTTCATACATATTCTTATTCTTTCAGAAGCTTTTTCGAGGTTCATAGAATATAGGTAAATCTTTCTCCACGTGTTGCCTTTTCGTTAATTTGTCTTAGTATGAAGATATTGTCTTGCAGTCACCTTTCTTTATTGAAACCATATTGGCTCTTTTTGATCGTGCTTTTTCGTTTTCCCTTAATCTTGTTTACCATATTCTTACATATAGCTTTTTCTTTACACTGATAATATGATACCGTCTGTGAATTTTTTAAGGCTCCTTTTGGTTTTCTTAGGTTGCTTATTGAATTTAACATCTTCTGCTTATCTGTTTTCTCTATGTACCTTATCATCTTTGGTGATATCGTTGCTTTCCTCTCTTTCCTATCAGAAAGTATTGGTTGTCGTTTGCATCTGTAGTGCTTTTGCTTTCTTTTTTATCGCTGTCCTCTAACATCTTAGTATGTTGTCTCCATTTTACTATTATGTCTTCCTCTTTTGCAAGTAGTTCCCCTTTCTTAACTCCTGTTTGGTCTCGTTCGTTTTCGTGTGCTATAAAGCAGCTTCTGATGCTTCGTGAAGTTGTCCTTCTTACACAGGTCTTCACTTCCGCTCTTTTTAATATTTTACCTATTCTTTCCTAATTGTAGTCTGCAGGTATTTTCTTCCATGTATTTTTCTATTGGCTTGTCTTTCCTTTTATTTTCTTTATCTGCCATGCTTTTATTATTATTATTTGCAGGTTACTGTGTAGGCTAAAATTTTCAGGTAATCCCATGTCAGGGTGTCCTGAAAGTAAAGGGTTCATTGGGACCGATTAATCCAAATGTACCTTGGTACAAAGGTGTTTCCAAGAAGTTATGGTGCCTGGAAGAAGAAAAAAATATTTTAAGCATTGGGTATATTTCAGAAACAAAATGGTGGATCAAACTTAAAACTGGTACACATCCACTTCAGGGGAAGCCGAAAATTCTCAACGTATAAGAATGTCTGCAAATTGTAGAGGACGTTGTCGGCTGATTTTTTTCGTGTCCTAAGTATTAATAAACAGAAACCTTAAAAACAAATTAAAACATTTAACACAGCTCTTAAATTCGATTCCTTGGAAGTGGTACACTTTATTGACATGGAACAAAAACACGTTTTTTGTGGAAATAACTTCTGTATCATAAACCAGTAAGAACAAAAATGTTAATAATAAAAAAATACATAGATATAAAAAAAAAATTCCGACAGGGCCCTCTACAATATGCAGAATGTTCTGAATGTTTGGCTTCCCCTGAAATGGATGTGTACCAATTTTCAGCTTGATCCGCCCTTCTATTGCTGAAACCTACCCAAATTTTTCTTCTTTAAGGCGCCATAACTTCTTAAGGAAGCATTTATTTTTGTAGTAAGGTATATATGATTTAATCGGTCCCATTTGTCCCCAGGAAGCTGTAATTAAGCTGCATTCCTTTATTTTTAAGACACCCTGTATAGTAGTCCAGAGGAGTTAAGGTGAGAGCTAGTGCGATATTTGGTATTAAATAATAATATAATCACACAAACAATTAATTCAAGGACTAATACTTATTAAGAGTTTTCAACTTGTTTCTAATCTCACTACATGCCCCTTAAATATTTAATACTTTTTTTCCACATCCTGTATTGTATTCTTATTTATATTGAGAGTCAACGTTCCGTACAGCGGAGAAACCTTCAGCACTATTACTAACGGTCTGGTCGTTCTTGATTATAATTTTCTGTTCAGATTTGTGTTACTGCGAAATAAATTTCTCTCCTAATTACGAGCTCCAGATTGAAAATGCATCGACCGTAAAAATTTCAGTTCAAGCGTCGAATGGTAGTAACACGTGTGACTAATCGCCGTAGTACTTCAACATCGACTTGAAATTCAGAGAGCGGGGTGTGCTAATGAAAACTTTATAGTTACCTAAAATCGGAAGAAACCCGAATTTGCGAGAGTGGTTATTCTGAATTTATGTGAGATAGCTATTTGCTCATGTTTAATTAAAAATCAGGAAAAATCAGGAGCTTGCTCGAATACAATTTCTTATTGAGTTAATCTATTACTATTTCCTCTCGAAGCTCTGCTTGGATTTTAAACTTATTTTCTCCAAAAGACGTTAATGTGAAAGCACAAATTACAGCTTCCGATTTTTTACATAGGTTAATGCAATATTAGAGTATAATATTCTGAGTGCATGTAGTTTTCCTTGTAATCTACATCATTTACATGGTAATAACTATTTGTGTGATTTTAGGAATAATTATGACAAAACGTTTACTTTATGCCAAAAACTTTAACCACATATAGGTGAGGATATTCAACACTTATATTACCTAGTAATATATTTTACCATATCAGTAAGTTGTCATTATTGATGACGTTTTTAAGCAAGTACGTAAGTTATTTTTTGTTATTCATTCACACTACCCCTCTCCCAGGGAACCGCTTTCGCATTACTTCAGGTGGGTGCAGGCGTCCCTTACATACTTGCCATTCATGCAGCATGCACCCTAAACTTAACTAAGTGAAATGCGATTACCTCAGCCAGGATTCAAACTCTCGACCGATCGGCCGCATTTCACTGAGACCTCTAGTGGCAGTGCGTATTCGCACTGCTCCACTGGGGTCCCTAAGTAAGATATTGTGTTCATGAAACGTAATATTTTATTATTAACTATTATTATTACCCACCCATAATTTTACAAATTAATTATTTATTATTACTGGCAGTAATTGACAACTCCATACAGTTTCCCAGAGAAATTCGATTCGGTACTGTTTCATGTTACAGCAGGTGAACTTGTACCTTTTTTTTATTTTCAGGGGTCAACTCTTATGCAGCTGTTATTTCAGCAATTTACATGCCATTTTCAAAAGCATTTAATGTTGTAAACATGTGTAGTAGGGCAACAGCACACTGGATCTTGATTTCGGACTTGGCTCTGGTCTTCTATTCCAAAACTTCCAATAACGGGGAATTTATGAGCTGAATTTGCTCTTTCATGAAATTTGTATTTGTTAAAATATGTTTGTGAGTTTGATAGGCCTCGAGTATATCCAATTTATGTTTATCATCACAGAAGTACAAAAATGTTACTATATTATTTGATGCCAATGCATGATTGTGTTCTAATAAGTGTTTAGCGTAGTTAGATTTTTCTGGGGGTTTGTATTTGTATGGCCGCAGGTGTTCTTTGTATCTGAGATGCAAATTTCTAATTGTTTGACTTATGTATACATAATTATACTCTGAACAGTTTAATTTGTAAATGCCTGATATTAACAAATCGCTAGTTGTATCTTTTGTCTTGAATAAGGGGTTGAAAGTGTTTTTGTTGTTTTATAAATTTCTTTAGATGTACTTGTTTTGATTATAATTCTAGCAATTGTCTTCGATGTATCACCGAAATAAGGAATTGAATTTTATTTAACATTTTCAGAGTAGTCTTTTGAATATATTCGTTGAATTGCTAATTTATAATTTTCTTTTTTCATCAAATAGAAAGATTATAAATTAGTAATTCTTCTCATATTATTTCGTAATATTTTCTACTTTGATGTGCGCTACTGGTTAGTTCCGGCGGTTTCAGTATTTTTTACCAAAATGTACATTATTGTATAAAGCATGATGTCATGAAATTAATAGAGATTAGTATACTGATAAAAAATTGAGATTATCATAGAGATCATTGTAATACGTATGGTAAACATTCCGTTGGCCTCCATTTTACAGTCCACTGTAGCGAAATAGATGCTCTTTTGTGCAGATGATGAATACAACAGGGCGAATTTTAATTTTACTAACTTCATTTGCCATTTTGGTGAGTATATCAAAAATTAATTAAGTTAAACTGAATGTGATGCTACATTTTTGGTAAATTTTGTTTTATTATTACGACTGAATGTTTCTTCAATTAGAACTGTGCCGTTCATGGGCGAAAAGGGTTTTGGTTGAAAACGTTTCAGTATTGTGATCCGAAAGCTGATTACGATGCTCTGTTTAATTTAACAATTAGATCATCTAGTAACAAGCAGTACATAGACGGAACAGCAATTTTTAAAAGTGATTTGGATAATACTGCCGTGGTAAGTTCTGATAGATAGTGAAAATTCGAAATGAAATCATAAGGAGTGTATTTTATGGTAAGCTATTCTTCCAATATGTAATGGCGTGCGTTTTCAGTCCAATGTTTCCGTGGAAATGCTTATTGCCAATCGATACGTGTATTTATTTTCTATAAATGAAAGAAAGTCATGCGAAGCTCTACACAAATACATGGGCGAATTTGCATACGATCTGGAAAGATATGCCCAACTTATACCTGGAATGTGTCCTCTACCAAAGGTAAAATTATAGGAGTGTTTATTTAAAACGGGACAGGTCTATAGAACGTAGTTATGAGAAAATAATGTCAGCACTTTCCGATTTAAGTAATTCAATTAATAACAAAATCAAATGAGTAATTGGTGTACCGTATTGGTGTAAACTTTTTTATAAATAATTTATTACTGAAAAAAAACAGAATAAGTTATTTGGGAATACCTAATTTTGCATGAAGTCTATGGAGTCGTATGTGTTTGAACAAAGAACATAGTAGCTAGCACAATTATACAAAAATAAGTCACACCACGAATACGAAAATAACTCCTTGATACAATTTCGTTCAGAAAATGAATTGGGTTATGTGGTTAAGATAAGAATCATTATCTCTTTCTTACTTCCTCGTTACAGTTTAGGATTTGACCTTGCGATGACCTTGCTCCATTATCTACCATCATCCATCAGTGTATTTCAATTTTCCATTTTAGGTCTTGCATTTTCCTACCCGAAACATATTCTGTGTATTTAATATCACCATCCTTTATCTTTTCTCTTCTTCTTTTTTGGTTAGAATTAAGTCTGTCATTTCACAAAGTTTCAAATCAAGGTGTGTCCCCTGATAATGATATCCAAATCTACTTCCATCCTTCGGGCGGCCTGCGTCTATCTTGTTTTCTAGGTATACTTAAATTTCTTGCTGTTGTTGTAAGGCTGTATGTGTTGGCTTTTGCGCCATATGCGTTGCAACCGTTACTTCGTTTTCTTCAACCTTTTTGTTATATTTTCTATTTTACAGTGTTGTACGAGGTGTGTTCAATTGAAAGACATTTTTGCTTCATAAATATTTATTCAACAATTTAATTACAAATAATTACCGTCATTGTTTTACTAACCTACGTATACTCTGCTCATAGAATTCTTGTGGCTGCTGATTCAAGATGTCTTCTATAGTTATCTGTACTTCTGCGTCCCACTTAAAATGCTGACCTTTTAACGCCTTTTTCAGTGGTCCAAACAAATGGAAGACGCAAGGCGATAGATCCGGGCTATAGGGTGGATGCTGTAAAACCCTTCATTTCTTTCGTTGAAGATTTTCTTTTAACACATTAGCAACGTGAGGACTAGCATTGTTGTGCAGCAAAATTACCCCACGCGTAAGTTTTCCTGGACGTTTCCGTCTTATTGCTTGATGAAGTTTGTTCAAAGTTTCATTGTACAGATTTGCGTTGACATTTACGCCAGGTTCCGTAAACTCTATCGCCTTGCCTGCAGAAGGTTATGTTTTAAACTTCTTCTGTGGTGGTGAACTTGAATGTTTCCACTGCATCGACGATAACTTACTGGATGACTCGTAGCAATGGCACCAAGTTTCGTCACCAGCAACTATTGACATAAGAGAGTTATAACTATCAAGCTTATAGTCTGTGAGGTGTCGCATAGATACCCATTAGAAAGCATGTTTGTTCATTAGACAAGATACGAGGAATCCATTGCAAACAAACTTTGCTGTAACCCAGATTACGAACAATACTATGGACAGATCCTATACTCGCACCAATAATTTCTAAAATTTCTCTAATCGAAATTCGACGATTTTCGCTAATAAGGCCTTCCACACATGCCATACTGTTTTCTGTTAAAGCAGTACACCGTGCATCAGGTCGCGGCTCATCCATAGCCCCTCTTTTCCATTCTTAAATTTTCGGCACCATTCCTTCACAGTTGGGTACGCAATACATGCATTTCCATACAAGGCTTGCATTCGCTTATGAATCTTCAATGGCTGCACACCCTCAGCGCATACAAATTGTAGGACCGCATGCTGATCATGCTTGGACGAATTTTCAACAAGAAACACCATTTCAAAATCGAAGTTTTAAAGGTCAGAATCAAATTCAAACGCCAGAAACAAAATTAACAAACGTCATTTGAATTATTGTATTTTTTGTAAAGCTAAGTTGATCAAAGGTGGGTTTCAGTTGAACAAGCCTTGTAAAATATCGCTGGTCGGTACAACTCTTGGTTTTCCTACAATCAATAGCAGTGTATTAATTTCTATGGAATTCAAGAGATATTTCGTATTTCAGGTACCTGCTCCTGTTTCGGTTGTACATATATAATTGATCTTACAGTGGCCTTATATATCTTTATATTAGCTTCTATGGGCATGTATTTATCATTTCATCCTACGTCGCATGGATATCTGGATATCCTAGTGCCTTTAGTCGTTTGTTGTTTTACATCTGGATATAGATCTCGATTACTTGAAATTCTTACATCTAGATAGTTTAATTCCATCACTTGTTCGATTACTTTACCGTTTGCTTCAAGCTTACATCTTTGTGTTCCTTTACTAACTACTAGGGTTTTAGTTTTGTCTGTCCATATTTGTATATTATTTTCTGTAGTAGATATTTCGTGGCGTTTATTAAATACGTAGCCGGTATGTTTGTTTTTGTATGTTTAATTATCAACTTCGTTTTCTTTTCTTCTAACCTTAGGTCTGTGTGCGGAGCTATGGTCATCGACGGGGCGCTGAGACATTCATTAAATGTTATTTCGCATGGTCTTCTTCCTCGACAAGCCAGGTAGTTGCTTTTTCTTTAAGATGATTAAGCTGTTGTATCTTTAAGAAATTTCAGGTTAGTCCGTATATGCCCGTGCGTTTTTTTTGTTCTCCGCTTCTTGACATTTTATTTGAACGTGGCTGCACAACAGTTTTTAAACTATTTTTTCTAACTAAAAATAACTCCTATCCTGGCGTTACCTATAACATATTATATTATTTTAGAAGTTGTGTTCGTCCTACATTATCTAATATTTTTTTGTGGTTATATAATTTTTTTTTTTTTGGCGATGAGGTTATTTATTCAAATTTCTTGTTTGTGTTATAGCTAATGCTTCTTGTAATTTTCTATATCAATTATGCTTTTTATCAATGTGCAGTTCTCGATTACTTTACTTGTTATTTATCTTTATTGTGTTCTGCTTAATGTGTTGCCTATTCTATACTTATTTTATGGGCAGGTGGGAATTACATTCAGTATTAGTTTGTACAATATCAGCAGTAATCAGCTTGTATGCTTTTCTGATCTCTTCACTTATATGCTTTTCACTATCCATTCTTCTACTAATTGTATCTTCTGAAGCAAGATCTAAACACAATCGCCACTTTAACAGTACAATTTTCACCTAAAATTTTGAATTTTGGATTTGACTTGACACAAGTACTACAGGATTTTTACATGAACTCTTATGTGTTAATGACCTGAAAATATTCCATGTACTGCCAAATACATTAATGGCAATACCTGCAAGGTTAATGCATTTATAGTATTAGTATAATGATTGTAATATAAATACTATTTTCTACCATGTTTCTTATTATTTTAGGGCAGATATAGAATGCACAACGCTCCCCTCGAATACCAGAAGATATCCACCCTTGTTAATTTTCCTCTTGGAAATTTACGTCTTACAGATACTGTTATGAAGAACAACAAGACATATACTTGTGTAATTGTGGAAGTAGAAAATGGTGGCTATCTTTAAATAAGTGTAAGCTTACTTATTATAACCATAAAAATGCGTGTTAAATTGTGACTACTTATACTAATTAATATGGTATACGGGATCTGACAATAAAGTTTGCAAAAATATTTGTTTGAGTATAAAAGTAGAAAACCCCCAAAGTAGATTTCCCTCGAAGGTATACACATCTATTATCACTGCTCCCACTTTTCAAAGCAATTACCTATATCGTTGTTCATATTAGGTATGATATCCATTAATAGAACCTTAAATGATTGATGTGAAACAATGCGATTAATCTACCCCTTTATTTTTAAATAATTAATGTATCGATTATATTGATTATATCGATCAAATTAATTTCATTGATTATATAAATTATATTATAATTATAATTATATTGATTATATGGTTTATATAACCATGTGTATAATACAAGCAAGGTATAAGAAATATGATTGTTTTTGACAAGAATCGATGTCCATTAGATTAAGGAATATTCTTGTTCTTCTCAATTAATCAGAATTTCAGCGTGTTCATACGTTAATGATATATTAGAGTTTGGTAGTGCAATGTTGCTGATTCGTGGTGATACAGCTTTCAGTATACCTGTATACAGTAATAGATAATCGAAACTAGACATTAACGTTACTTTAGATGGAATAATCCTTGAAAAAGTTGATAACTACGGGTATATATCTTGGTCAAAAACTTACAACAGGAAAAACAACATGAGCGAAGAAATATCACGAAGACTAAGATTAGCCTGGGCTGCGTTTGGTAAACTAGGCTATATCCTAAAATTGGAAATGCCTAACTGCTTGAAGCGAAAAATCTATGACCAGTGTATTCTTCGGGTACTAACTTATGGAGCAGACATCTGGAGTTTAACAAAAAGAAACGCTTAAAGGCTAGCCAGAACACAAAGATCACAGGAAAGGGAAATACTGGGAATCAAACTGAGCGTTCGCAAAACTAACATCTGCATCAGACATCAAACAAATCAAGTGGCAATGGGCTGGTCATCTTGCCCGCACTAAAGATAATAGATAGACAAGAAGAATTCTCACCTAGAGACCTCGAGAAACAAAAAGGAGCATAAGCAGACCAAATACCCGATGGCGAGACGATATAACAAAGATGTAGGAGTATACTGCATGCGACTAGTTGAAGATAGAGAGAGGTAGAAGAAAATGGGGAAGGCTTACATCCACCAGTGAATCGAAATAGACAGCTGTGACTCGTAACTCGTTTCAAAAGCGTTTAGTATTCTAAACATATGTAGTTAGGACAACAGCACACTGGATCTTGGTTTCGGGCTTAGCTCTGGTCTTCCATTCCAAAACATATAGCGGGGAATTTATGAGCTAGATTTTCTCATTCATTAAATCTGTATTTGTTAAAGTGTGTTTGTGAGTTTGAAAGGCCTCGTGTATATCCAATTTACGTTTATCATCACAGAAGTGTAAAAATGTTACTATATTGTTTGATGTCAATGCACGATTGTGTTCTAATAAATATTTAGCGTAGTTAGATTTTTCTAGCGGTTTGTATTTATATGAGCATATGTGTTGTTTATATCTGGTATCAAAATTTCTAATTGGTTGACCTATGTATACATAATTACACTGTGGACAGTTTAATTTGTAAATGTCTTATTTTATCAAATCGTTAGTTGTATCTTTTGCGTTGAATAAGGTGTTGAAAGTGTTTTTCGTTGTTTTATAAATTACTTTAATTGTACTTGTTTTGATGATAATTTTCACAATTTTTTTGATATACCACCGAAATAAGGAATTGAAATCTATTTGACATTTTCAGAATACTCTTTCGAATATATTCTTTGAATTGCTAATTTGTAATCTCCCTTTTTGACTAGTACTTTCATCAGTTTTGTGTTGTATGCATTACAGTTGGCAATTTTTTAAATAATCGCATTCGGAAAGAAAGATTATAAATTACCAATTCAAAGAATATATTCAAAAGACCGTCCTGAAAATGTTAAATATATTTCAATTTTTACTATCGCCTCGGTGAACCAACAATATTCTAGAACGTAAAACTCAACTTATTTCCCATAGTACATAAACTACTATTATGTTTATGTGGTAACGGAGCGGAAAAGTATAGATTAATATCAATTTGTATCTAGTAATATCCTTCAGAAAGTAATATGAAAATTCTTAGTTAGGGTGTAATATGGACCAATTGTGGCCTAAGTGCATAGAGATGCTTGGAAAACCGCGTCCTAGATCTCGCTCTTTCAAATGAGGCGCTTATTTGCAAAACTCGCTATTTGCTTTTTAATAAATTTTTCAGGAAACGAAAAAAACGTTTTATTCATTAATCGAACTATATTTTTAAGCACTTTTTTTGTGTGGATAGTTTTGCACTTGCAGATGAAGAATTTTGTATTTTTCAACCTAATATGTCAATCGTTTCTCTGAAAAAAAATAATAAAAATTGCAAAAACGAGTTTTGCAAATGAAATTAAGGTTTTTGGTAAAAAAACCGCCCATATTCAACATAAAATTAGTTAGTATTCATTAATAGGTTAAGCAAAAATACAAATAAACGTAATTTTTCTGTATAATAATAGAAAAATATTATTTGATTGATACATGTACTCATAAAAAGTTTTAATATTCTTCATTAATAAGGTGCTATAGAAATACAGCCGAGTACTGCGTGGGTATAGTCACGTGAACGGATTACCACATGCTATTGGCTGCGAAGCAAAGAACGAGTTTTGCAAGGAAAACGTCAAACCAAACAGCTAGTTTTGCAAATAACTCCACACTTTGGAGGCATTTCTTGGTGCTAAAGAGCCAGTTTTGTAGAAATCTGATTTTACCATTCGTTCCATCTTTAAAATTAGATGATCTTGGCGCCAAAAACTGATATTCGATATTTTTGTCGATTAGCGAGTTTTGCAAATAAGCGCCTCAAATCATCATCATCATCAATATGCGTGGAGCAGTCAGTGATTTTCTACTTCTCATATTATTTCGTTATATTTTTAACCTTGATGTGTGCTACTGGTTAGTTGAGGCCGTTTCAGTATTTTTTACCAAAATGTACACTACTTTAGCAGTGATGTCATGAAATTAATAGAGATTAGTATAATGATAAAAAATGGAGGTTATCATAGAGATCATTGTAATTACTATGGCAAACATCCCGTTGGCCTCCATTTTTCAGTCCAGTGTAGCGAAATAGATGTTCTTTTGTGTAGATGATGAATACAACAGGGCGAATTTTAATTTTACTAACTTCATTTGCCATGTTGGTGAGTATATCAAAAATTAATTAAATTAAACTGAATTTGATGCTATATATTTGGTAAATATTGTTTTATTAAGACCGAATGTTTCTTCAATTAGAACCTTGTTGTTCATGGCCGAAAAGGGGTTTGGTTCAAAAAGTTTCAGTATTGTGATCCGAAAGCTGATTACGATGTTATGTTTAATTTTACTGTTACATCATCTAATAACAAGCAGTACCTAGACGGAACAGCAATTTTTAAAAGTGATTTCGATAATACTGTTATGGTAAGTTCTTACAGAAAATCCGAACGCGAAACTAAATCATAAGAAAGTATTATATGATAAGCTGTTCTTCCAATATGTCATCGCATATGTTTTCAGTCCAATGTTTCCGTGGATATGCTTGTTGGCAATGAATACATGTATTTGTTTTCTGTAAGTGAAAGAAAGTCATGCGAAGCTGTACACAAATATATGGGTGAATTTGCATATGATGTGGAAAGAAATGCTCAACTGATACCTGGAATGTGTCCTGTAGCAAAGGTATTACTTTAAGAGCGTTTATTTAAAACGGGACATGTCTATATAAAGTAGCGAAAGCTATGTACAGTCAGCTCTTGCTAATTTCAGTACTTCAATTAATAGCAAAAGTAGTAGACTAATAAATCAATTGTGTCTGGCTTTCCATAAGGTTTATAAAATCGTGTATGTATTTAATTCAGACACCTTTGTTTAAAAAATTATATTGTTTAACGTAACAACATCCTCTTTCCAAAAGTTATATGAATACGAAGAATCGAATACTTTTTAGACCACCATTAGACAGAAACTAGTTACACCGTAAAAATAGAAGAGGCTTGTCGTTGATGCAATATCCTTCAGAAAATGACTTGCGATATGTGAATAAGGTATTAATCCATATTTGCTTCTTCTTCTTGCTTCCTCATGCGCTACATCGCAATGTAGGATTTGACCTTGTCGATTACCTGGCTCCGTTTGCGGTATCACCAACCAGCCTTACACATTCCGATCCTTCATCTTGCCTGCACGAAGTATGTTATGTAAATTGAACGTTGGTGTGAAAAATTCCTGCATTACACCGGCGTGTATTATTCCTTGGAGTTTAGCATAACTTTTTTGGTAACAGTTCTGAAAAACCGGGAAAAATATCGTACCGTTACTATGATATTGGTTTCTTTGCTACTGCAATCTTGCAATGTTTAGTAAAATTGAAACAGATATTTTTACTTAAATTCATTAATCAGTTACCTAGTATTCTGAAAACAATGAGGCGATGATGCCCATTTAAAACTCATTTGTGTGAAAAATAACTTTTGCATTCTAGTTTTGTACGCCCCGCACTACATTTAGGATATTACTTTAAAATTGACCCTATCATCAAAATTGCATATACTCTTGCAGAAGAAACAGATCATAGTATACGACGAAACAAAATCAACAGTTGTTCGAGTCATTAGCAGCTATACCGAAATTGGAAGAACTTAAGATAAACCCAGAAGCCTTCAACCAAAAACATCCTTTGCTGCAGCAGATGCTGTGTTACGAAAAACCAGTCTGGTTGGGCCTCAATTCTACAGAACTGCCCAAATTACGATCACAAGCTATTGATGTGAGTTTGTCTGCTCTGAGATGAAGAGTCTTCTTAACTTTGAACTCCGAGGGTGTAGAGCTCGCAAGATACCCCAGCTTTCCGAGCAACCGTTGGCGATGGGCAAAGAAATATCGTGACTGGACATTAGAACAGTGGCATAAGTATATTCGGTAATGAATCCACCTTTAATAAAAATAATTGTGCAACTAATACGTATGTCAGTACGTTTGCTGAGAAACAATTTATACAAAAATGCCTACTTCCAACAACCTCTAGTTATAATGTGTGCGGCACGTGTGCCAAAAAAGTTGGTTGACTGCGGATTGCTCCAGAATAAAATGTTGCCTAGTTGGAAAGATTTGCTTGGAGAAGCAAAGTTTATTGTCCAGGATGAGAATACACCTTGTCGTAGAGCAAAAGTGTTTCAATCTTGGATGCTGACCACTGAAGTCGATAGATTAGATTGGCCAGCACAATTTCCAGACCATATTCATATCGAAAACTTGTGGCAAAGGACTGTCCACATCATTTCGAAGAAAAACAACGTACAATTGTATTGATCGAAGCCCATATCAACCTCTAGTCTCTAAGGAAGATCTTGGAAAACTTAAAAATAGATGCAAACTAGTCATCAGGAACAGAGGGGCCTCGGTGGAGTAGTGCGGGAACGCGTTGTCACTCGAGGTCACACTGAATTGCGCTCGTTCTGCTGTGGTTTCGAATCTCAGTTGGGGCGACCGCATTTCAGTTAGTTAAGTTTAGGGTGCATGCTGCATGAATAGTTAGTGTGTAAGGGACGCTCGCACCCCCCTGAAGTAATGCGAAAGCGGTTCCGCGGGGGGGGGACGGTAGTATGAATGAATGGGAAAAATAAGTCATCAGGAACAAGTATGTACGACTTTTTTACACCACTGTATATCTATTTCCCGTCATCAACATTTCGTAACGTTCATTGGATAGCTGGCCGGTTTATTGTTTAATCCAGTTTCTATCATTCAACATAAGCCTCGTTGGGATTTAATCATTTTTGAGATCGGACGACGAGCTTGGCGAACCTCTCGAGGGACAAATTGTACTAGTCGGTGACAGTTCGGTGGACGTCGTCATCGGTCGGCATGTATTTTCCTCTCAAAGATACCTTTAATTTGCGACTGTAATGCCGTGTTTTGGGCAACAAGAGAACGCGCGTTATCGTGGAGCAGGCATAACTAACTACTTTACGGTTTCGCGGTACCTTTATGCTTTGATGATTTCCTCTCTAGGCAGAATCAGAAGAATGCCTTCTGGTTTCAAATTAAAGGTGCTGTTTGAGCTTTTTGGGTTTGGTAGGAAAATAAGTCGTGCCAATCAAGAGGCTGTCGTTTAGTTTCAGGTGTGTAGTGAGACACCCATGTCTCATATTCCGTCCACCTTCCAAGTCCAAGAATGTATCCTCTTTTGTACGGTAACGATTAAAAAATGCCCTAGAAGCAGCTCTTCTCTTCTGTTTGTGTTCTGGTGTCAGTATTCTCGGGACACACCTCGCACACATCTTCTTTTAGTAAAACTGTTCACTTACAACTTCGTAAACAATAGAGCAAGAAACATTGGTAGAGCTTATCAACTGTAAATCTCCTGCTCTATCAAATGTGTGCATCAGAAACAGTTTAATTTTCGATGACAGATGGACGCCAATTCTTGCTTCATGATACACGTTTGTTCTCCCTTCGTTGAATAACCGACACAATTTCCGCATGTTCGCTTTGTTCATCATAGCTTGTCCATATGCTTCAACTAGCTGTCGATAAATTTCAGCTGAGCGAGTGTTCTTTGCATTTCAAAATTACTGATTATACTTCACAATAAGCGGAATTGACGATCGACATGATTAATTAGATGCTAATGAAAAATATCGCTCGAGGCACTCAAGAGTTCAAAGCTAGCTGACAGCGTCACAGACAAGTTCAGACACATTCTCGATCAGGTTGCATTTCAAAACGTCAGTTGTTAATATATATACAGGGAATTTTTCTTTTTAGTATACACAGCCTATGTATACTTTTAAAAGAAACGCGTCAAATTAGAAATTAAAAATGACCCTCGTACGTTATCGGCAGTTATCAGCTCACTTGCTTATTGCTGGTTTCGTTTTCTCGACTCGTTGCTATCAATTCTTCTACTATTTGTTTATCTTCCAATACATCTTGTAACCACAATCACCACCTTATATGGTACATAGTTTTCCCTTAATATATCGATTTTTAAATTTGACTTGGACACCACTACTACGCCATTTTAGTAGTTGTCATTTTAGTAATCGCTGTAAAGAAATGAAACCGCACTAAAAATAATCAACAGACAATTTAGCAAAAAAAAAATAGAACGACATGTCTGTTTCTGGATGAACTTCTTTACGCGTTAACGCTTTGTAAGATATTTTATTTACTACCAAATACAGGGTGTTTTGAAAGGTACCAAAATTTCAGGTTGATGATTCGTTTCATCACAATAAACAAAAAGCTTTGAATGAACATGGATCAAAAATATTTCCTAAGAGAGATGCAGCTCTTCCAAAGTTCGCTAAAGATAGGTTTTTTGGAATAACGTGTAAACCGTTTCAGCTAGAATCGCGACATTTGGAACATCGAATAAACTGTTAATGCCACACCGATTCTGTCACCAAACTTGCAATAACTTATTTCAAAAATCCTCAAATGGGTGGATTCTGCGGTAAATTCTATCATTTTTGTGACACTTAACACATGACACATGACCACTTAACATGTTTTTGAACATTCATTTCGAAAAATCTCAAAAACGGTGCAAGACATCGACTTTCAATAAGAATACATTCTGTTATATGGAGAGGTTCAAATTTTCATAATCTCTACTGAAAACTGAAGAAACTACCCCCACAAAAAGACGCGATTTACCGAAGCCTCCGCCCATTTGTGGTTTTTGGGATAAGATATTGCAAATTGATTATAGAATCGGTTTTGGTATCAGAAGATTATTCAATGTCCAAATTTCGTAAATCTAGCTCAAACGGCTCATACATTATTCCAACCCTCGGTTGTATACCTCGAAGTGCTATATCTCTCTTATTAAGAATTTTTGACCCATGTTCATAGGAAGTGTTTTGTTTATTTGGACGAAAGGAATATTTAGGTGCCTAAAAACACCCTGTATATTAAATTCAGTACTGGCAAAGTTAATGCATGTGCAACATTTATACAATAATTGTACTATCGATACTGTTTTCTATCATGTTCCTTATTATTTTAGGGCAAATATAGATTACACCACTTTCCTCTCGACTACCAGAAGATATCCACCCTTGTCAATTTTCCTCTGGGAAATTTACGTTTTACAGATGTCGCTATGAAGAACAACAACATATATACTTGTTTAATTGCCGAAGTAGAAAATCATGGATATTTTTAAATAAACGTAGGCTTGGATATTCAAAATAAAAAGATATCTGCTGAAATGTAACTACTTGTACTTGTTAATATTGAATACGTAATATGATAATAAAATTTGCAACAGTTTAAAACAAAATAGTGATGGTTGGTCTTTCTTGTTAGTACAGTTATATTTTTATTTGCAAATATGCCTATAATAAAGGTTTGTTATATTGAACAAATCCGCAAATGGGAAAGAACGGTGATTATCTAACTACTGACAGAAAAGCCTCTTTTTTCAAAGTCTGTTCAAAACACGTAAGCTAATTCTAGTTTAAGATTGTTATACAATTCTTAATTCATTATTTATCTAATTGTGTAATAGTAAAAGCTGCCAAGCAACAAAAAGTAAGTCGTCGACTAGCATTTACACACAATTTGTATAAAGAAAAGGCAAAGAAGCAGAAAGAAACTTTTAAAGCAGTTGTTTCTAAGTAAAAATCGATTAGTAAATGATGATTTTGCGTTGGATATGGGACCGCGGTAGAGTAGTGGCCGCAGCGCTTGGTTTCGGAATTATTCTACCAAAGTCACTCAGGTTCGAATCCTGAGTACTGCACTTTCCCAGGGCGTTTGTGGTATTTAGGGTATGGGGTTTTTCAGAGATGAGGCATGTTAGGCGCGTGAATAGCACGAAATGTGCTGAACCGGGAAAAGCTGGGTGGGATGGGAATCATGGAGATGCCCTTGACAACTCCCCGATTCTTACAAAAAAGGAGTTAAACTTGTGAAGCTTTTTTATTTGTAATTATTACGTGGACAAAAGAAGAAACCCTAAATTCTTGTTAGAAAAATATTGCAAATCAAAAATTTCAGAGGAGTCAGAATACACAAAAATTAACTACACAAATGCTGGGATTTGGTAAGTTCAATTTGATAAAGCGCCAACCTGCATTTATTTTTTCCATTCAAAATGATATAGGATATATCTCAGTGTATGAAACCACTGATGCAAGGGGAAGTGATCTAGCAGCCCTAGTTGTTTGAAAACCTTGTTCATGCGAGTTTGCAAACTATTGCAAAATTTGTTATATATGTATATATCTGCGTTTATTGTTTAAAATTCTGTCGTTCAGCATGAAATACCTAAATACAGGGTTGGGCAAAAGTATAGAACACTGCAAATATCTCTACTATGGCAACCGCGATTTCGACAAAATCTTCTAAATGAAGATTTCGATATATGGCGGATACATAGAAGGTATTGGTGGTTTAAAAGAACTTCCAGTTTAGCCGGAAATGATATTGACTTTTTAGTTTACAGAATACTTATACATATATTTTAAGATATATCGATAGAACTATTTCTTGCGATTCAGTGATGTAAGGTTTGAATCACTTATTTTTAATAAGTCTAGAGATATTGAACAAAACACTCAACAATAATGCTTCTTAATTTGTTTTATTACTTAGCAACACATGATAACAAAACAATAAGAAACACAAATATCATTACTTAAGAGAATGCTCAAAATAGTCGCCATTTACTGTTTGGCAATTACCAAGTCTATGTAAAAATACTACAGGTACAATAACAAAATGCTCTACAGGAACTCTTATTTCAGTAACAATTTTTTAAATTTGTCCAAATTATTTGATCGTTCGGTATAAATTCTAGATTTTAAATGTCCCCAAAGAAAGAAATCCAATGGATTCAGGTTCGGAGAACGAGTGGACCATTCAATAAAGCCCCTGCCCTGCTCCACCTATTTGGAAATATTTGGTTTCAAAAATGTCGAATACTTAGAGCACAATGGAGAGGTGCTCCGTCGTGGAGAAACCAAATATCGATAAGTAATTCCCTTTGTCCGTTAAGAGCAGAAAAAATTTGATTTTTTGAAAGTGCATGAATATTTTTGACCTGCTAATCGAACATCATCACAACACTCCAAACACCAAGCAAAGTTTGAGTAATTACACACCCAACACCAGTCAAATCTGTTTACTACCATATGTCTTAGGATTTGAATTTTAACCTCCTTCTGACACATGTATTCACCAGACGTTGTGGGGCTAATATGTTAGAGTGGGGACATGATGTTTTTCATTCACTCTTCAATGACTTCTTGGATGGTTGAAATTTGAAGATCTCTACGTATAACATAATCTGGTACATAATATAGAGCATCGACTATAATTATTAATACTTTCTTCTGAAATCCCTGCAGGATTTCGAGATTAGAGATTACAGATGAGCCCCAAAATTGTAACCCATACGCCCAAATCGGATTCAGTATGGTGTTGTAAATTAGAATGTTGTTTTTCATTGAGAGTTGTGATTTCGTTCCCTCCAACCAGTCTTGAAGTTCAACCTCAGTTGCTTCCTCTTGGTGAAGATGTGCTTCCTTCATGTTAACCTTTTGTCTAAATGTATACCGAGGTTCACATCATCAGTTTCCGGTATCATTCGCATATATGGCCGTTGTCGTAAGTCTTGTGGTAGGAAAGGCCGCCATAAATATTAAATATACTACGGGTCCCAGTACGCTACCCTAAGGAACACCAGATTTTAGGGCGTTTAAATCTGTATACCCATCTTCGTGTCTTACTAGAAAATAACTATCAGTTAGGTATGACTTGAAGATCTAATAGCAGTTGTGAGGCAAGTTATTCTTTAGTTTGTAGCATAAGTCATCGTACCAGGCCTTATCGAAAACTTGACTCGTATCTGGAAAGGCCGTTGAGCAATATCTTTAACCTTATAGGTCATTGTAAATTTCTTCACAATTCTGTGGATTTGTACGATAGCGATAGCAACCAAGACAGTTGCTTACCACAGAGGTACAATTTCAGATTTTTCCCCACCAGAAAAATCTCACCCACCTCGGCCGGATTCAAATCCCAGTCTCTTGGATCTAAATACAAGTACGTTAACCCCTAGACCACCGAGGTCGTCCAACGACTTCTTTCAATACTAGTACATTAAACTAAGTGAATTTTGTTTGTTTGTTGTCACAAGCCTGTATATCAATATATAAATGCTTCAATATCACTCAATAATCAATTGTTGTAAATAGTTGCAAACATTATCGTAATCACCAGTGGAGCAAGAACGGTTAGTGTTAGATATCTAAAATTAATTAATCCTGTACAGTTTTATTTAATAAAAGACTGCAACTAATCAAATACACTAGGATTTCGATTTATATGCAATTGCAATTAATGTTTCTTCGATACTAACTGTACATATTTTCTACAATATTTTTCATTATGCTAAGGCCATTTTTGCTCAATTACTGGGATCTATCCTTGTTAATCGTTCTCTTATAACTTATAACAACCTATAATGCATTTTTAATAAGGTTTGAGATAAGTAGATTGAATAAAGTCTTTCAAAAATAACTTAACCTCATTTGTTCAAAATATAAAATGCAAAGAATGTTCTATTCAAATAAAATAGCTGATTTATGTCACCTTTGGTATGAAGCGGAAGTCGTAAAATATACTCACGATATCAGCAGATCAGTCAGATCGTGAAAAAGTCAGTTTGTGAATTTCATATAAAACGCCTTATCTATAACGAACAACGCGAACGCTGCTATTTTTATTAATAAAAGGAATATGAACCTGATTTGTGCAGCGACAAATTTTCTTACAGTACATGATTGCGTATTGTTAGAAAAAAATGTTGATAGAAAAATCTATAATATATCAAATACAATTGTTTCAGTAATATACTCAGTGACATGGAAATCGCAACACAAAGAAGGGGCAGGAATTTTTTGACCAAACTTGGCTAAACTACTAAAAGGTAGCAATTGATTAATATTTTATAGAAAAAGAATAAAATATAAATATAATTTTTATTAATAATGGGTTGGTCCTCCCCTATTGGTTATACACTCCCCCACGCTTCGTGGCATTGATTCTAGCAGATGGTAGATTTCCTCTTGAGGTATTGTGTCCAAAGCAACCTGTAATTGGTGCTGTAGACCTTGCAGCGTCTGTGGAGGATGCAGCAAGTTCCTCAGTCTTCTCCCCATAATGTCCAAAACATGCTCGATGGGTTAAAGATCGGGAGATCGGGGTGGCCATAGCAAGAGATTGACATTATCCTCTGCAAATAGGTCCACAGAAGGTCTTGCAATTTGGGGACGGGCATTATCCTGCTGGAAAAGTGGGTCTTCCAACAGCTGAGAAAATGGAAGAATGTGGGGTTCTACCACCTCATCCACATATCGCTGGGCGTTTATATTGCCTCGGATGAATAACAAACGGGTCCTACTCCTATAAGTTATAGCACCCCATACCATAATCTCCACAGAGACCATAAGGTAAGAAATACAGAATAAGCAAAAGATAATTGTATGAAAGAGAAATATAAAGAAATGAAGAAATAGCATTATTAAAGAAGAAACATTTTCTGTTTAACCAGTTGCTGAGATATACCTACAGATCACATACTGTGGGAAGACTAACAGGTGACAACGACATTGTTATATTAATCATCTTCATTATTATCATCATCATCATCATTGTCACCATCATCATCATCATCATCATCATCATCACCATTATAATCACCATCATCGTAATCCTCGTTTGTATCTCTTACGCAGTGTTACGATTGAAGAAATAAATTCTATTAAATAAAGGCAACTGTGTTTGTTGAAAACTCAGTGTTACTTCCGGATTACCCTTATGATTTAGCACTTGTAAAACCTGGACCTATTACACGCTCACGATGACTGAACAGCAAACAGAATTATGCGCCTCTATATTGCAACCTTGCAACCGTCAATAAATCTTGTTATTCTAACAACATTTATAATGAAGGTATATGCTCCAGTATGGTTCCATATTAAAACCAAACCGTCTTATGCAGAAGGATCTCGTCATCTGTGGAAAATTATTTCATATTCTAGATATCTTCCATCTAGGCTGAAAACTATAGTGGATTCTGTTATCCAAAGAAATAGATATTTTGGACATTCTGAGAATATTCTTCTTGCTATGATAACTGATGATCGAGAGCACATCAGGGAACTTGCAATCACGAGAATTCTGGCAGCAAGGAAGAAAAATTCTTTGTTAACAGGGGTTCGTCAATTTGAAGTTCCGAAGATCGATCGATTTGGTGAAATGGCAGGAAATTAAACGATACAAACCCCCCCTAACAAAATCTGTTCTTCCTGAAGAAATAGAGGCGTTTGTATCCAAAGAAAATGTAGAAAACTCTTTTCCAGACCTGCCAAAATTCCCCTGTCATACACAAGCCACAGAAAGGTGCTCTAAGCTTGTAACTGAAGCATCATCAGCTGTTTGTTGTGAAGATCGGAGAGATGGATTTATTAGAGCTAAACTGGAATCAAGATCGCGTATGAAGACTTTTAATACAAAGTCAGAATTCAGACCACAATTATTCTGCTGTTCGCGCAAAATTTAAAGGCTACAGTAGTAATTTAAAATTTATATTTTCGTTTATGTGTTTATTCACTTTTCCTGTATACTGCTTTCTTCATACTGTTAAAATATGTTAGTTTCGAGTGTAATATTAAAAATAAAAATGTTTTCTAAAATATTCTAATATAATATTCTGTTTATTGGTATTAAGTAAAGTGAGTATTTTGTACTGTTATTAAGGTTTACTGGGGCAGAACAAAAAATTGATATACAAATTTGAAATATTATTAGTAAGTTCCTGGTGATCAGGCTACTTTTCCAAAAATAACTTTCGGCATTCTTCGCTCCACCATACTGCATAACAAAATTAATTCATGATGAGAGACCACAACTTATACCTAAAACAGGTTCATCTAGTTTTTGAAAATGTTGGATGAAACTGAAATTAAACGGCAAACTATTATATTCAGCAAGATAAGTGATACAAGGGTAATACCACAATAATCGCTAAAATCAGTGGGGAACATTGTGAAATAAATAGTGATATTGACAGTTTATAAACATCAGCTGTTGAATTTTTTTTGTATTGGGTCTATCATCCCAATTTTATTATCTAAATAATTTACCCTTGGCGTAGTTTCATACAGATAATAAATATTTTTTTCAGCTCATGTCAACGTCGTTATGCTTGTTATGTACTTCCGTTTCTCATCAGTGAGAGATCAAAGATAAGTGGCCAACATTGTCCGGCAAATGATATAATTTTATTATGAGTGTATCTTGCCAGCAACTGCTAGTTTATTGCCACACTACCTAATAAATATGCAAAATACAATGTGGAAAATATCAGTTATATTATTTACTTACTCCAGTTTGGCAAGTACAGCACGATGATGATTATTTTGCAAATATCGGAATGTACCAGTTAATCATTGAGTTATTCTTTGTTTTAGATTTATGAAGGTCTTACAACCGTTCAAGTAAATAAATTTGAGCACTGTGATCAAAATACTGATTACCGTGCTAAATTTAATACTCATATTACACTTAAGCACAATAAACAATATGTTGATGGAACACTAATCATGAAAAGCGATTTGGACAATACTCTCACAGTAGGTTTTCGCGGAAAAAGATTCATTTGTTGTCGTAAGGTTTAAAAGTTCTAACAGCTGTTTAATTGTTTTTCGATATATATTTTCAGTCCAACATTTCTGTGGAATTGCTTACTGGAGGACACTACGTGCATGTACTTGCTTTCAGTGAAAAGAAATCGTGTGACGCTTTGCACAAACTCTTGGGGGAATTTATATATGATATAGAAAGAAACGCACAGATTATACCAGGACCGTGTCCTATAGCGAAGGTATGGATATTCAACTACTATGTTCGCATTAAAATTCTCAAGCATTGCTAGTGCATTTTTAGAATATATGAAACTTAATTATTGAATATTGCCAAGGAATAGCTAGTACTAGTAGCTATTTCTTGACAAGTTTCAATACTTAAGTTTTGTATAATTGTATAAAAACGCACTGGGATGAAATATCTAGTACTAGAGTACTAGTAGCTATTAGTTTCTGGCAATGTTCAATTCCTAATTTTTATATAGTTCAAAAACCCAAAAATTGCTTGAGAATTTGATTGTTTTCATGTTCCACATTGAAATATCCAAGGGACGTTTTGCTGTTTCAAAGTATATAAATCTTGAGTATTGAACCTTGCCAAGGAATAGCTCCTAGTACTAGTACCATAATATCTAGAACTAAAGTACTACTAAATCTTCTTTGTTCAATATTTAAAATGTATAGGTATACTTTAAGAACGCACTTCCAAAGAATATCTAGTACTAGAGTACTAGTAGCTGTTCCTTCTTTGGCAATGTTCAATTCCTAATTTTTGTACAGTTTAAAAACCCAGAAGTTGCTTGAGAATTTGATTGTTTTTTTAATTTTCACATTGAAATACCTAAGCGACTATTTGCTGTGTCAAAGTATATAAATCTTGAGTATTGAACCTTGCCAAGGAATAGCTCCTAGTACTAGTACCATAATATCTAGAACTGAAGTAGTAGTACTTGTTCCTTGGCAATGTTCAATATTTAAGTTTTATGTACCTTAGTAACACTCTAGCAAGGAATATCTAGTACTAGAGTACTAGAGTTGTAGTAGCTATTGCATCTCTGGCAAGGTTCAATTCCTAATTTTTGTATAGTTTAAAAACCCAAAAGTTGCTTAAAAGTTTGATTGTTTTTTGTATTCTACATTGAAATACCCAAGCGACTTTTTGCTGTTTCAAAATGTATATATATTGAGTATTGAACCTTGTCAAGAAATAGCTCCAAGTATTAATACCATAATATCTGGAACTAGAATACTAGTAGTTGTTCCTTGGAAATATACAATATTTATGTTTTATATGCTTTAGAAACGCACTAGCGAGAAATATCTGGTACTAGAGTATTAGTAGCTGTTCCTTCTTTGGCAATGTTCAATTCCTAATTTTTGTACAGTATAAAAACCCAAAAGTTGCTTGAGAATTTGATTGTTGTTTTTCAATTTCCACATTGAAATACCTAAGCGACTATTTACTGTTTCAAAGTATATAAAATCTTGAGTATTGAACCTTGCCAAGGAATAGATCCTAATACTGGTACCACAGCAATACTATACCGAAGATATTCTTTTTATTGTTACTCTGTACTTAATCTGTTGTAGGGTAGGTATCAAGTACATAACGTATCTCTCGACTATCAAAAGGTTACTGTCCTTGTAAATTTACCTATAGGAAGCTTACGCATAAGGACCCTTGTGTACAAGGCTAAGAACAGCATTTATACTTGTTTAATAATTGAGGGAGAGAATTCCGGATATTTTTAAATTGATTTGTAACCAGGTTTTCTTGTTGCATGATACATTTTTGTTGCGCACATATGTATATTTGCTTTATTGCATTGTCTTAAATAAAATGATGCTTCTTTAGAGTTTTGATCGCTTTCCGGTTTCAAGCCCCCGGAAATTACACATACCTTTGTCTACAATCATGGCCCTACACAATTTTCCGGACATTCCACAGTCAACTTTCTCAAGAAACGAACCTGAGACGACATGGGGTGTGGGTTTAAAATTGGGGTATTTTCCCTCTACGCTACCGTAATGGTGTGTGATTTGGCGCATTGTCATGGTGGAGGATCCAAGTTTTAGCAATGTCAGGGCGCATTGGGAAAACCCTTCTCCTCAAACGCTCCCATACCTACAGATAAAAATGTTCGTGACGGGAGTGAAAAACAAGTGTGCAGTTCTGTAACATGCCGACGCTTTGAAAGGCTCGGGCTTATCTGAGGATGTTCTGGACGTATAATTGAGATATCCCCGCAACAACGTTTATCCCCCCTAGCCAGTGAACAACTAACATTGGCATGTTTTAGATTTTTTACAGAAATACAGTTAAAGTTTCACACGCTATAAATATTTGGCAGTTTAATGGTACAGAATTTATTATTTTTATTCAGTTGTTGTAAACCATCCAAATTGAGCACAAACAGACTATTCAGAATCAAGCAAGAAGAGGAATACTCCGACTTATACGAAATTGATGCAGGGGTACCACATGGCAATTTACTGGGGTCAATACTATACCTATTGCACATAAACAAAATCCCATCAACCAATGAGATAACAATAGCCACGTTCGCAAACGACCCTGCAATACTAGCGGTAGGCGAAAGAACTGAAGAAACGGCAGAAATACTACAACAAACCACAAATCAGGTGGACAGACGGATAAAGCGATGGAGAATAAAACTAAACGAAAGCAAGTCAGTGAATATCAACTTCATCATACCACACGCTAATACAGCTAAGTAGCTTGGAATGAATTTGGAAGCCAAACTACTCTGGAAAGAGCATATAGAAAAAAAAGAGAAGAACTAAATGTAAAATATAGAAAAATTCATTGGCTGGTGGGATGAGACTCATAACTTTCAATACATAACAAATTACTTCTATACAATCAAGTTTTAAAACCAATATGGAAATACGGTTGTAACTTAGGGCTGCGGCAGCAAAACTAACATAAAGTCAAAAATTTTCTAGGACAAAGTGCTGAGGAATATCGTAGATACACCCTGGTACGGTTACAAATAGTGATATCCATAGGGATCTAGGGATAAAAACCGTGACAGAAGAACTAAAAAACCTTGCCCAGAAGTATGATACCAGGTTTCACCATGTTAACGTCGACGTAATTCAACTCCTCGACGATACAGATTCAATGAGAAGGCTCAAGAGGACTAAACGATTTGTGATACGTGAAAGTGTTAGTGGAAAAAGTAAAACCAACGTGAAGTGGTAACTTACATAAAAATTGCTGGTTCGTCTTTTAGGCTAGTTGCGATGTAACACGCAAAAAAATAAAAAGGTACCGAAATTTAACATGACGTAACTGTACTGTAAAAGTCCAATGTGGTTATGCCTATCTCAAAAGGCTGTGGAAGTAAGTACAAGACTTTAATTAACGACCAAACTGCATGTTCTGTTTCTAGTAAGTAGCTTGTGAATATATTCCTAATACTATTCTTACAAGATTCCAAATTCGGATATTTTGAATATATCTTAATCTTCCTTGTTAAAAATGCATAAAGTTTGTTCCATTTAAATAAGAAAGCTGATACCATTCTTGGTATGAAAAGGAAATCATAAAATATACTTTATTAAACGTACAGTATTTTTGCTGAACCTGATTTGAGTAGTAGGCAGTTTTTAATATTTAAAGGGTACTAAAGTACTATAATACAGAGGTATATAATGCAAAGTATTCAATATTGACATATCAACATTGATTTAGTTTTGTATTCCTCCTGCACAGTTTTCAGTCCGTAGACTGATTTGTCGCAGCAATTGTATTAATAATTTTTCTTCAGTAAATCATCCCTATTTATTGAAACATAGCATGGCCTAACTGTACTTACTCATTTGTTCTATATCGTACGACAAATTCCTAATATGGTAGCGAATGATAGGACGCTATGTACGAGTATGACCATTGTTATTTTATAAAGTGAAATCGTGGACCTTGAAATAATCGACATAAAGATATTGAAAACTTTCAGGTTCTGGCTGTATGGAAGAATATTGAGAATTTCATGAGCAACTCATACAAGCAGAAGTACTGAGAATAAGGACTAGAACTGCTCATATTCATTAAAATTCTAGTTGGTGTAAGTGTAGGTATGTGTATATATTTCGCCTTTTATTCAATTTAATATACCGGAGAGAGACAGAAACAGAAAATAGGCATACGGTTAATATTTTTATTAATTGAAATTTTACTAAAGAGCGTAATCAAGCAAATAACTTAGAAATTTGCAACAACTTTATTTCTCAATACAATAGCCTGGAAGGTTAACACGCTTAGTACAATCATGATCTTCTTCTTCTTCTTAGTTTAGCCGTTTTCTATCCTCTGGATATAGGCGTTCCTCGCGTTTTTCCAATTTTCACAATTATAATCATGATACAGAGCTTGAATGCCTTTAGAAAAATGATCCTTGTCCTGTATTGCATATCACTTAGTCACAGTAGCCATCACCTCTTCATCGTCCGAAAAATAAGTTCCTCGAAGATGTTCTTTTAATTTGGGGAACTAGTGAAAGTCACTGGGCACCAGATCTCGTGAATATGGGGGTTGTTCTAAAATTTAAAATCCAGCATTGTGAATAGCAGCCGTAGAACCACAGCTCTTTTGAGCGGGAGCGTTATCTTGGTAAAACAGAAAATCGCGTTTCTATTTTCCACATCTATTTTGCTTCATACCCTCATGAACTTTGGCATGAGTTCTGGGCAATAGTCTCCTATTATTGTGTGACCACGTAATAAATAATCAAGAAGAACTCACTCAGAAACCGAAACACTGTTGCTATTATCTTTTCGGCCAATGAAGCCACACAGACCTTTCGTGGGGCGGGGAACCACGAAGCCGTCATTACATACTCTGCTGTTTTGACTGTGGATCAAAGTGATGAACCCAGATTTAATCTATAGTTACAATTCTTTCCAAAAATCCATAAAAATCCGTGTCCAATAACTTACAATTACTGGCAGCACTGAGAAACCCGACTCGGTTCTGATTAGGTGACAACAATTTCGGAATCCATCGTGCACAGACTTTTTGCAGGCCCTATTGCTCGTCAAAAATCTCCTTAGCGTCTAAGCAATGTGTCTGTCTGTCTGTTAGCCCGCAACATCCCACTGTTGGGCAAGGGTCTCCTCCAATTAAGGGGGGTTGTTGATCTACTCTCCCATAGTGACCAATCCTCGCGGGACAGAAGCGCCGCGTTAACACAACCTTCGCGTTACCCATCTGTACTGTACTGACCGGAGTCAACGCTGCCTTAACTCTCCTGATCGTACGTGAACGGGCAACGAATGTGCGCAACCCGGGACTAAGCAATATATTTGACTGTAATTCTCCAATTGCTCAGAACCATATCATGGACCAAGTCAATATTTTCTTGAGTAACCACAGTTTCTGGTGGTTCAGTACCTGGTGCATGTGGACACGACTTCCGTCCAAATTTGAAATCCCGCTGCAAATTTTTAATTACTTGATAGGACAGGGTGGAATCACCCAACACCCCGGACATGATATTGTAAATTACCTACCGTGATAAACCCTTCTTAGATAGATACTTTATCCCAACCCTTATTAATATTAAATATTATTAAATTCATAAACAAGAAGATAGGCACCTGCAACTTGGCATATATTAATGTCAATAACTAACGTTTATATGAAAACAAATATTCATTTGTCGGACAATGCTCTCTATGTTAGAAAAAATAATTGATGAACCATCGTCGTATAAACAGACATACACGAGGATAATTTGAACAGATCGAGGAATAAAATCTAAATGCCATTGAAAATTCTGAAATTATTAGTTACGTAACGGAATTGCGTTATGTATCATACGAACTGCTGCAAAATATTAAGTCATTCTGTCAAGTAGTTGTTTGTGTACAGTTTATGAATAGTTTCCCTTGATCAGACACAAATTCGAATGCATACTTTTCATAAGGTTTTAGGCCGTGTCATGAGTAATATATCAGTCTCATTACCTTAAAACAAATACGAATTAATTCTGTTATCGTAATGATCTTGCATAGATATGTCACTTCCGTTCAACTATTATTCATGAATTCACGAACATCGTTGAATGGAAATCGATTTTATCTCAGAACAATTCCGAAATAATATTGTAAACATCCTGCTGGTCTTCATTTCTCATGATACTTTTAACTGTTAATGTTGTTTTATGACAATGCACATCCCAGTTGTGCTAATCGTTTGTTTTATTTTGATTTTGGTGATTAATCAGTTACACTGGATAAATTTCATTATTCGCATCAAATCTTTCTTTTAATTGGAATGCTCACAGTAGAGCAGCTGTATCGATCCAAAAGCTGATTATGATGCTAAAATTAATGTTACTCTTACATCTAGAGATAACAAACAGTACCTTGATTCAACTTTAATTTTGAAAGTCCCTTTTGACAACACTGTTTTGGTAAGTTCTAGAAAAGTGTCAACCACATTGCTGCAATTGCTTGTAATTTATTGGACATTGGTAGTTAAATGTTTTCTACTAACATACATCTATGTTTTAGTCTTTTGTTACCACAGACACACTTACTGGAAGTCGTTACGTACATTTATTTTCGGTAACTGACAGGCAATCGTGCGAAGCTATCCATAAGTATATGGGTGAATTATATACGATTTAGAAAGAAGTACCCAATTAATACCAGGAAGGCGCCCCGTAGCGAAGGTATAAATTTGCAATTACCAAGAGCCCTAACATTGCAATTAAAGTGTAAACGTTTGACATATATCTTTATTCAATATTTACGCCCTGAGTATAAACAGTAATATATACAAAATTATGGTTGTAAACCAATTTTCATTCTTGTTTCTGGTACTGTTTTTATGATTCCAACACTACTTTATATTATGCATAATACTTATTTTAAACATTTACTTAAATTTAGTAAAGTAACTGCAATGATCATCTATTAACACAAACTAACTTTTAAATTCGAGAAGCTACATTTGAAAATATCTAGAAAAACAGCATGTCCTCGACTCCGTTTTGCTGGTATATGATGTCAGCTAAATGTTTCCTTGTCTTTTTATTTTACTTTAATACCGCACTGATTTAATCTCACAGAATTGGGATTTTTAAAAATTTGAGCGATACAGAAAACAACGGCCCAAGGAATGATTAACACTAATAGTTTTGATTTTTATAGAATATTTAAATATTTGTTGGTATATTATAAAAATTGTTTTGACACTGCCCGTGCATAAGGGCTATTGTCTAGTACAATCGGTCGAAAGATAATTTTTCTTATCTGCAAATCACTCAGATAAGAAGCTAATTCGTCACTGTAGACTCACCCTGTATATTAAATACACATTTACACGCAAAACATTCCAACGAAAACCAGAATCAGTCCAGTTTTAAATTGTTCATATGCATTTGATGTAAATGAATAAATCTTGCTCGAGCCGCCGCTGACTACTAAATTTGCTATAAAATCGAGAAAAGACTGTGTAGCCAAATTTCAGCCAAATTCACGTACAAGCAAAATTAATTATTAAATTAGTAGACAATTGAAAACGGAAGGTTGTTACGTCGTTTATTCACAAGTCTAAGCACTTTGGGAGTAAATATTCACTTATTACAAACCCCACTAATTATTGAGAATACACATAACGAAAGCAGCAGGTATGCTGACGTAAGTGGCAACCAAAAGAGTTGACAACGAACTGACTTTTTTAGAGACCAAAAAGGATAAACTGGGGCAAAAACTTTTTGTTAGAATGATGAATTTTTCCGGGAACTTTAAAGGAGTAACGGGTTTAACCATACCGTATCAAACGATATAAGCAACTCCACGGTATTCTCAATCAAGTTATTTGTTCTTCTACATATTTAATCCGACTTTATCGTCGAGTGTTATTTAGAGACAACGGTACCAGAACTTACTTACAAGAACAATTTGAACCCCACCCTATTTTAGTTAAGATCAGATGAAAAACTGGAGAAATAATTCCTAAAGAAGCCTCAAACTTTATGACATGTAAACACACGTACCAGCGATGACTTTCGAGATTATTGAAAGGTGGCGCTACATGTCGTTTAGGAATTAACATAATGAGATGAATACACGTACACGAAAACAAGACGTACGTCACAACACATTACGTTACTTTCTCATTTGTAAGCCATTATGGAACTTAAGTATCATAACACAAACACATTAATGTTTGGTGTTGACCAACATTTTCGCTAAACTTGAGATTATTTTGATATGAAGTATCCAGCCAGTATCTGTTATTTTTGTTGGAATTTCCCACGTTATTTAATACATAAATATGCAAAATTCTGTGTGGAAAATATCAGTTATATTATTTGTTTATTCCGCATTGGTTTGGGATTATCTTGCAATATTCGAATATACCATTTGTATTTAAATGTGCTTTGTTTTAAATTACTGAAAGTCTTACAAACCTCCAAATAAATAAATTTGAGCACTGTGATCGACATACTGATTACGGTGCTAAGTTTAACATTAATATTTGACTTAACGAGAAGAAACAATATTTTGATGGATTATTTAGGTTGAAAAACGTTTGGATAACATTCTCATTGCACATTATTTTTAGTATAAAGTTGAACTGAGTATTACTATTAATAAAGAATACATATTTCGCAGTTATGTAACCAAACCGACATAATATTTATCATTATGCAATAGAAAACCAAAGAATTGTAAGTTGATTATACAACGTCAATAGGCTGTAAATGCTTGGGGAGGTATTGTGGATGTGGGATTTTGTAGGTGGGCCTCATTTTTTTAGTGAACATCTTTTTTGTCATCCATTCATACTAGCGTTCCCCCTTGGAACCGCTTTCGCATTACTTAAGGAGAGTGCGGGCATCCCTTACACACTAACCATTCATGCAACATGCATCCTAAACTTAACTAAGCGAAATACGGTCGCCTCAGCCGGGGTTCAACTACGAAACCGATCCGACCGCATTTCACTGTGACCTCGACTGACAGCACGTATTCGCACTGCACTACCTGGGTCCCTTTAATGAAGAGAATTATTTGTGTTTCTGAAAATATGTGGTTCCAGTACGACGGTGCTCCGGCACGTTTCGCTAGTGACTCGGCAGTTCGCGAATCAAGAATTCGGGAACAGTAGGATCGCAATGGTCCCATCAATTGGTCGCTTAGATTGTCAGGTTTGACAAAAATGGAGTTTTTGGCACAACTTCCCTTGAGTCTTTAATTGGTCCGGAACATACCATTGTTGGGCAAGCGCCTCCTCTATAAAGGGGGTTGTTGATCTACTTTCCCATAGTGATAAATCCTCATGGGAGAGAGGCGCTGCGTTAACGCAACCTTCGGGTCACCCAGCCAAGTACTGACCGGAGACAACGCTACTTAACTCTTCTGATCGTACGTAAACGAGCGATAAATGTGTGCAACCCAGTAAATTACGTATTTTTAAAAAGACTGAACCTGTTATTGGACAAAACGGAGGTTACATGAAACATTTGTTATTAATAAATACTTGAATTGAATTAGCATCATCTTTTTATCTATGTAATTATATGTTAATAATAAATGCTGTAAGTGTATGTCAAAATTATGGCTACTAGATTAGACATAAATAAAAAGTTTCATAATTCAACGGATTCTAATGAAACAGTAAACGTATCTCTGAAAATATCGATTTTAAGTATAGGACGATATTAGCCAAATGTGGAGAACTAATATGTCACATGACAAATATAATAATATTTAGTAGGCAATTGTTGGAAAATGTTTAAAATTGAACAACTGCAAATCTGTAATGTCAATTCGGCGACTATTAGCATTAATAAGTAATTAAAATTTAGTCTGCGTCCTGTGTTAAATACGAATTTCTAATCATGGTACGTTTAACAGAAACTGAACGTATCGAAATTTTGATGATGATCGGGTACGGTGATAAAAAGAGAACACACGACGATGTGTGCGCTTTATTTAATACTGTACATCCAAATCGTGAACCTGTTACACGGTCCACTGTAACCAAAATTAATAGAAAATTTAGAGAACGGGCCACGTCAAATATTTGGATAGAATTGGTCGTCCAAAAATAATAACATACGATAAAATGTTGGACATTGTGCTTAAATTCTTAAATTGATGTTAAATATGATTTGAAACTATTTTACTAATTTGTGGACCTGCTATTGTCTTTTGTTTATCTTGCAATAAGTGTACCTGAATAAAAATGTTGCCAGTGACAAAAATAAATGTTTATAGTAATTGTTCTTGAAATTTTTGTTATGCAAATGTATGATATTTTCACAGGGCTATATAGAGAATAAAAAGCATTAACTGGTCATGTCATAAAAAGTATAGGTTGCCATTTAAAACAATGTCGATGACGTCATAGCTAAAACCTACGACAATCGGAAAAAAAAACTGTAAAACGCCAAATTGTGACAAATAACTTAATAGAAAACTTTTGCTAGAAACTTTTTTTCTTGAAGATATTATTTAACGCTGTAGCATCGATGTTCCTTACTTTTTATTCACCCTGTATAGAGCTTTCCATTTGAAAAAATTTGAGAAAATGCTCTTTGAAGTAAATTTAACTGTCACTGGTGTAAGAACCACCATGTATAATAAAATTAATAATCGATGGCGGTGTCGTTGTAGTACATCACTTGGCTACATAACTGCAAAATAAGTGTTCTTAATTAATCGTAATATTTACGCACCTCATTAATGTGTTGTACGTTGTGCCGACCAAAATTTTGACCGTTTTTAGATTAATTCGGCAACGCCTCATCCAAAACAAGAGAAAAACAGGAAATCGTCGAATAGATAATTTTTCACTGAATTCAAAAATGTCAAATTATACAGGGTGTTTTATTAAAAAATAATACCTTAAAGATGCTCCGCTGTAGCGACCTATCCAGTATATTTCAAAATACTTTTATAATGTGCGTATTTTGGCACTACATCACTTTGGAAAAAGAACTAGTTCCAAATCGCTTTAATAAGGCCAATATTGGACTCCGATTCACTAATGAGCAATGCTGTATATTTGAAGCACTAACGAGGCTATTTCGTAAATAAAAGAATGCTTCTTTCCATTGGATGTTTAAATGTATTTAACTATAGTGCCATCTACGAGTGTACCCGTAGTATTTGAAGTATTATTAACTGTTGTTCACAATCATTGCCTTAAGAAAAATTATTTTCCATATATGCTTTTTTATAAATAAGCTGTTAATTTTCCTAACAAACCAACCTGAGATGACATCGGTTTTTAGTTTGAAACTGGGATATTTTACCACTACGCTACCGGAAAATGGGTAAAGTGCTATGAGTTACTCTTTTAATTTTAGTTTTAACTAAAGTTTTTTTTTAATATACGTCTATATAACAGCGAATCTAGAAGTAAAAGGTACAACAAAAAAATGCAAGTATGAGGTTCAAAAGAAGAGACGGCAAGGGAACAAATATATAGTAATATTTTCAAAAATATTTTGAATACGGTTCATGTAGAAAACAGTTAGACGAAATGTAAAATATAGTAAATAATATCAGCGAGAAGCATCTAAAATGTTATGATAAAAAAGTTAACTTTGGATGACAAAAGAAATTCTTATGAGAACGGAACAAAGCTGAGAATGTAAATATAAGAATGACCTTCACAATAAGGGCATTCGAAAGGCAATCATCATCATCATCATCATCATCATCATCACCACCATCTTCATCATCATCATCATCATCATCATCATCATCGTCGTCGT
>JABXWE010003238.1:0-72436 GCA_014611495.1 Limonius californicus | reverse complement strand
ATCTACTGAAAGACAAGAATATACAAAGAGCACTGAAGTTAAGAGTGTACAGAAAGGCGATCAGACCAGTGGTAACCTTTGGGAGTGAAGCGAGGGTACTTACAAAGGAAAATGAAAAATGTTGGGAAATATGGTAAAGAAAAGTACTACACAGAATACTGGGAGGAAAAAAGAAAGAGACACATGGAGAAGAAGAACAAACATGGAACTAAGAGAAATCTACAAAGAACCTAGTAGAATAACGATAGTGAGACAAAATAGATTGAGATGGTTAGGCCACATAGAAAAAATGAATATAGACGATTGGACAAAGAAAGCACTGAGCAGAGAGGCGGAAGGAAAAAATAGAAGGGGTGGGCCCAAGAAATCCTGGTGGGGTGATGTAGAAGAAAATATTAAAAGTTTTGGACTCACAAACTGGAAAGAGAAGACAAAAGATAGAAGAGCATGGAAGAAAGAAATAGAAGCCATAGGCCTCCACGCCTGAAGTGCTGTGTTGTATATGATTTGAAACAACCATGTCCACTGGGTAACTGAGTCAGGTGTTAATCCGTCTGACCGTGTTTTCTATTTACCCACTTTGGTATATCCTTGAGTGTCTTTGTCCATCTAGCCTTCTGCATATCGTGATTCCACATTCTTTGCCACTTTTCCAGGATTCCCTGCTTGATCGGTCTCTTTACTCCTGCCTCCTTTCTAAAAATCAATCTTCTCTGTTCCATCTGAAGTTGCATTGGTATCACTGAAGCTATTACTTGTATAGCTTCAGTGGAGATCGTGCGATAGCCACCTGTAATTTTTAAGGCTAGCTTACTTTGTTGTTTTTCCAACATGTTTATATACAGAGAGATCAAAGAGTCAAAAATAGTGGCAGCCCTTAAAAAAAATGGTAACTAGTAGAAGTTCAGTGGCGTCACTAACGACAGGATTTTGGGAATAAAAAACATGAAATTTAAATAGAACAACTAGAGATTTTATCTTAAATTTATATATATTTATAATAAATGCTCAAAATGCAAACCATTGTTTTCAATACAAACATTAATTCTACGTTTTAAATTTTCAAATACATTAATTAAAATATTTGCAGAAATATTTCTTATGGCATCGGTAATTGCTATCTGTAATTACTCTAAATTATACATGCGATTCTTGTAAACAGTGTTTTTTAAATATCCAAATAAGGCTGCATGCGTAACTCTTTCTTAAGAATTCTTTGACAGCTTCCATAAGAAAGTTCTGTAAAATAAAAGAATTATTTGACCAATTATGTAAAAATCTAATGCCGTTTTCTTACCTGTTTGTGCAGATAATTTACGAAGAGGTTTGTTAGGACTTGCTTGCATGCGTTGTTGTACATCAGCAATAACACCTTCTGTAATTATTTTAGGTCGGCCAGATCTTTTCCGTTCAACAACACTTCCTGTATCCATAAAACGATCAATAACAATTTGCATATGTTGCACATAAACAGGCTAGGTGGCGAGATCTTTTGGAAATTGTTGTGAAAATTGAACATAGCTATTTTCAGCGGAGTACGTCAACGAGCCATTTTCGTTTTGGTGGCCAGTACGGAAATAAGCCATAACAATAAACGTGTCTATATCTTGTGAAAAAGGCATTTTTAAAATTACAAAAATAACGGAAGTTTGTACAATAGAAATTAAAAACGAAACTCAGAACAAAAACACAAAATTATTTTCAAAGCACGCGAGTAAGTTTAAAACACAAATGTCAAAATGTGCGCATGCGCTGCACTGGCCAATTCAGTCCAGCCAACATAATATTATTCGAATTATTATAGGGATTTTTGAAAAATCTGCTACCAACTATTTTCGACTTTTTGGTCTCATTGTATATATGTACAGTTTGTCCTTAAATTGCCTTAAAAGCTTAAAAGCACCCCATATTGACACACATTATTCTGGGATATACAGTTTAGTTCGTTAATTTTATTATAGAGGTCGCTTTGCTGTGCACACGTATATAAAATTATTTAAATATTGTAAATGTAGCACCTTGCAGTGTTTTATATTTTCCGACACCCACGATATGGTAACACCGCTGTAGTATATTACGATCCAAGATGATAAGTCGCTTATAAGAGATCGAAAAACAGTTGGAAAGTCGAGACCCTTCGGGCTTCGATTTTGTAATTTTGTAAATCTGTTGTAAACATTTAACGACCGAGAGTCGTATAAAACTTTTTACGCTACTAATGTTTTTTTAATAAAAAATGTATTCGGAGTTTTTTTATATAAACGAAGTATTAGCAGTATTTTTGACATTAGATAACTTGTTTTTACGTTGGTGACAAATTAAAGCACTCGTATAAAATATGGTGCCTCATTTTAGGCAATGTTATATTTTTAACTGTGTATCTATTAAAAGTAAGAACCACAAAATAGTACATTGTATCATGAATTAAATATCTATTTACTTCTGACATTCTTTGACATTAGCATTAATTAAGTTTAATAATTGCCCGAATGTAGTTCTCAATGTGGTTATAAATAAATAATTTTTGAATTTTTTCGTAGTTATTGTATTTGGAAGTCAATTCGTGTCTATTGATAAAAATCTCCAAATTCCTTCACTTTTGATTATTAAAATTCGTTTCATTCAGAACAGCCCTAGATACGTTCTAATTCATAACAGCTGTATGTATCCACGACAACCAACACCCAATCGGTAAGTAATTTATAACGTATTGGTTATGGAACCGGGACACAAGTAAAAATAGCTTAGTAGCGCAAAAAATACACTGTGTTGCGGGCGATAACTTGGGCATTCACCGGGCACCCCGAAGACGGCACGGATTTTACGATTCCCACAATTGAAGGCTCTAAAAAATTGAAGAACGTAACAACTGTTAGGTTGTGGCTATTCGAATTAATTTGAAACTAGAAACTTCCTTTTAATAGTTTAATTTTTGACTTTGCAAAGTAGAAATTACTGCCTTACAAGGGGATTTCACAGCAACCTAGTAGGTGGCGTGATTACTAAAATATCAAAATTAGACGTTTCCCATTTATTGTTCCTCTCCTTTTCTAGTGATGTAATGCGCTGAATGCTACTGTGATATGTACCGCGCAAAATCGGTCTCAATTCTAAATGAATTCTTATGATAAATGTGCATCATTCAATTTAAAGTTAATCACATTTAAATGTAATATTCTTTCAGTTAATCCATTTTATTGTTTTATTATGTACATTTTCGATTTCGATTTTTTAAACAAAATATTACGAGTTCGTACTGCCGTTTAAGAAAAGTCATCTGCAAGTCCGACATAATTGCTGATTTTTTAATTAAGTTTACGGGTTCCATTAAGTTGCAAACGCGTTCGTGGGCTAGCAGGGGAGCATAAGCTCCAGAAGAGCATGTAGAACCGCGGTAGATGCACTGTAGCACCTTCCAACCGACTTCTTCAGTTCCCTGCACTGACCCCAGCACGGGAAGGCCGAAGAGTTGGTGCTGCATCTTGTTCTGGGATAGATCCAGGGAAATGACCTTGCGTAAGGTGCTGGAGGTATTCCTCGGTGGTAGATGTACATCTATCAGAGGGAAGCCTCAGCCTTTTTAGACATGCCAGATTGTCTTTGGCTTTACTGACTGACTGTCCTCTTTTGGTTGCGGATATTACTTTTATAGCCTGTATGTCTCTTTTATGATTACTTGGAGGTCCCGGTTCTACCAAGGTACTTTTTTCTTCCTGTCCTTACTCTTAAGCGCCAGCTATCTTCACAGGAGGTAGATATGGCCGTTAACAGAAGAGTAGAGGTAGACTCCACTTCCTTACAGTTGCGGGGTTTGGAAATCTCCTTCACTTTAGTTTCGAGTGATTCCCTGTTGGAGGCCCAATCCCTGAATTCTGGCTCTAGCAGTCCGTCTTCGAAAGAAGGGTTGAATTCAGAGTAAATCTGATATGAGGGTGATACGAAAGGGATAGTTCCGTTGCTATATGTCTTGTAATTTACAAGATGAGCTGATACAGTCGAAGTCAATGTAATATGAATAACTTCTTGCCTTCTTTGGGTAACGGAGATGGGCTTATCATCTCGATTGGGAATATCTAGGTCTGTAGTGTATAAGTAATGCATGCAATCTCTGCCTCTTGGATTGATTCCCGAACTGCCCTACTGGATGTAGGGCGCTTTAGCGTCGCATCCTAAAACTAGAAGTAGGCATTCTCTGCTACAGTACTCAACTAGTTGTTTACATTCCGCTAAAAGTGGTGGGTTGGAAGAGTCAAAAGGGAGGTAAGTAGAGCCGACTATAATGTCTACCTTATCCTGTTCGCCTCCTGTCTGAGACTGATTTTGATTGAGTTTGGCGTTTACCGTCTGTGAAACATAGATGCAGGTTTTCAGAGTAGATTCGGTTGTACAGTAGTAAACTACGCTTCTATTCCTGTTTAAGCCTTGAATAGATTGTGGCGGATACAAGGCTTTTGAACCAAGGCAATCTCTGTCTGTTCCATAGACACCTGTTTACTTACAAGCAGACAAAACGGCAGTGTTGCAGATTAATTTGGGGTACCTACATTAATTTTTTTTTACACCCTTTTAGTTGGTATCGGAGCATATTATGGGTTCCTCCGTGTCCGCTCTCAGTGCTGTGACTAGTGTTGCTTTGGCGGTCTCCGTAGGTTGCGCGTTTTCAAACCCGAAGGCACACTTGGGATCACAAAAAGCGGCTTTAATCATGCCTGTTTTAGCTTTATAGTCCAGGCTCTCCAGATTTACAGTAGAGGCCTCGTCAACGACCAGGGACAGTCTACGGTCTTTGGCGTCTACTGTTCGAGCATACCAGATCTTCCACAGCTCAGCTATGAGCTCTGGGGTTGTCTCTTTAGGCGCTTAAGAATGGTCTTCTGTGCCACAGGCTTCCTTAGTACAGTGGTCACTATTTTCTTCAATTTCGACAAACATGCCAAGAAGAATCCGAGAAGCAAACGTCTTGCTTTTAACTAGGCTTGAAAGAATCCACTAAGAACTGTTTTGCATGGATATCGAAATTTACTTGTAAAGAATGGGCCAGCGTTTAGTGATAGATTTTTTAGGTTAAAATAAACCGATTAAATCTAATCACAGGCAAATTTGCCTATGACCTAATATACCTTAGGCAGAAAGTCCTTCCGTAAGAAGTTATAGGGCCTTAAAGTTCAATTTTTTATTTTTACTATTTATTGTAATTTCCACAAATCTAAAGATATTTCTTTCAAATTTGGTGCACATACTTATCATTATGTATTACAGTGACATAATTATTTTCATTAACCAGACTTGACCGCAAGAGGCACTTACCACTGAAATTTTGTATTGGTTCTAACTTAGTTATTAGTAGAACATTTTAAAATTTAAAATTATTTTCTGAAAGAGAATTAAAAAGTACAAAAATAAGGTACTCTTAGTTTATACGCGTAGAGGCAACCGTTTGCCTTAAAATGCTTGTCCCAAGTTTTGGGTTGTAGCTACGACGTGCAATTATCAGGTAGCCATGATCGCAAAAACAATGGGTGTTTGTGACTTACAGTAAAGAACAATGCTAAGTCAGTTAAATACTTTGGTGTTATAGAAATTGTACTTTTCATTTCTGTTTTGTGTTTACGAAAATGCAGCGACGTTCGTTATGTCGAGGCATTTTCGTAAATGAAACAGAAATTAAAAATACTAGTTCTATAACACCAAAGTATTTAATTGACTTAGCATTGTTCTTTACTGTAGGTCACAAGCACTACCCATTGTTTTTGCGATCATGGCTACCTGATAATTGCACGTCGTAAGAACAACCCAAAACTTGGGACAAGCATTTTAAGGCAAACGGTTGCCTCTACGCGTATAAACTAAGAGTACCTTATTTTTGTACTTTTTAATTCTCTTTCTGAAAATAATTTTAAATTTTAAAATGTTCTACTAATAACTAAGTTAGAGCCAATACAAAATTTCAGTGGTAGGTTAACTGCCTCTTACGGTCAAGTCTGGTTAATGAAAATAATTATGTCACTGTAATACATAATGGTAAGTATGTGTACCAAATTTGACAGAAATGTCTTTAGATTTGTGGAAATTACAATAAAAAGTAATAATAAAAAATTGAACTTTAAGGCCCTATAACTTCTTACGGAAGGACTTTCTGCCTAAGGTATATTAGGTTTAATCGGTTTATTTTAACCTAAAGAATCTATGACTAAACGCTGGCCCATTCTTTCTGAGACACCCTGTATAATGTGTAGCGACGCAAGCTACCCTCCGAAATTCCCAGAGAGGATGCTGGGCAATAGCAGCCACATTGCTCTGGTGAAAACGCGTACTTTCCGATGCTGCTGACGTAAATTTTACCCTTATAAGATAGCGTAGAGAGGTACGCAAAACCATTCCAGTACAGCAGCAGTCAGCGTGTAGTTATTATTGTTATTTTTTGTCGTGATTTTGTTATCTGGAAATTGTTGTTATTTGTTGTAAATAAATTGTTGCATATACGTGGTAGTTTTCCTCACATATAAGCTACCAAAATGGCATGAAAAGAAATTACTTTATAAGTAAGCGTAGAGCGTAGCACACAGGTTGCAAACCTTGCGCTTCTGCTAATGATTTCAAAGCATCCACAGATGAATGAATTAATTAAATTTCTTTCCTGATGCTCATGTAGATTAAGTGCAACAAGATGACAAGAAATTATTATTAGACTTAGGTAACGTTCCGCTAGTGTATCTACGCATACAGGGCGCGCTAACGAAAACAGTCCGCCCTGAATAACTTTGTAACCGATCAAATTTGAAAAATTTCGGCGAGACATCAACAATAATATGAGGGTAGATATCTTATATTATGTAAGTCATCTACCCTACTTCATCCCCGTTGCTCCATCGCCGCCAATTCCAAAATATTAAAAACAATGGGAAAATGTTTACGTACAATTTGAAAATTTTCTGCAATTCTGTCGATTCGTTTTTGAGAAATGGCATTTTGAACTTTCGAAAGCTTAGAGAAAATGTTAAGTTAAAAATTTCGAAGAGTTTATATATTGTTGAATGGTCACTACTCTCCGTACAGTAAACATTATATTATTTTGCTGTGTTGTTATATTACCCATTTTAACGTTTACGGTACAGAGAATAGTGGTGGTCACTTTTGTCATTAACATTATAACATAAATACTTTTAAGAATTTTTATAATTTAACATTTCCCACACGAAACTACATAATGCCATTTCACAAAAACGAATACAAAGAATTGAAAAAAAATTTATAGATTGAACAAAGAGCAGAAAAACGTTTTAAACATCCCTTAGCCGGTCTTGGTGGTCTAGTGGTTAGCGCGTTTGCCTTTAGATCCGAGGGATGCGGGATCGAACCTGGCTGAGGTCGGCGAGATTTTTCTAACGGGGAAAAATCTGAAAATGCGCCTTCTGTCGGATAAGAAGTAAAGCCGTAGGTCCCGTGCCATTGCGATGTATGACACGTTAAAAATCACTACTGGAGTTAGAATTACCCCAGATAGGCAAAATTCTTAGTTAGGGTGTACAATGGGCCATATGGCTGAAGTGCTTAGAGCTGCTTGGAATACCGCGTCCTAGATCTCGCTCTTTCAAGCCATCAGCCAACACCCCTTATAATTCTAGGGTTGGCGGTGGTGGGGGCTACGAAAATGAAGTAGGGTAGATAGTAAAAGTTGTCCCCTTTTACTGTGTTGTTATATTACCCATTTTAATGTTTACTGTACAGAGAATAGTAGTGACCACTTTTATCATTAACATTATGATATAAATACTTTTTTGAATTTTTATAATTTAACATTTCCCATACGAAACTACATAATGCCATTTCACAAAAAAGAATCTACAGAATTGCAAAAAAATTTATAAATTGAACAAAGAGCAGAAAAACGTTTTAAATGAACTATCACTTGTAATTCTAGGATTGGCGGTGGTGGGGGCTACGAAGATGAAGTAGCGTAGATAGTAAAAGTTGGCCCCTTTAAAAATTGATCAGTTGCAGTCATCGTCGACTGTTTTAGTTGGGGCATCCTGAATATTATGAGGTGTGTGCAATTGAAACCCATCTTTGCTTTATAAAAAATTATTCAACAATTTAATTTCAAATAATTACCGTCACAGTTAAGGCACCTATCCCATTGTTTTACTAACCGACGTATACCCTGCGCATAAAATTCTTGTGGCTGCTGATCGAAGAAGTCTTCCACAGATATCTGTATTGCAGTACACTGTGCACCTGGTCGCGGCTCATCTATAGTCCCTAGTACGCAATACATGAATTTCCATACACTGCTTGGCATTCGCGTATGAATCTGGCTGCACATCTCCAGCGCACAAAAACTTGGAAACGGATTTTCCACAACAAACGCAATTTCAAAATCGAAGTCAGAATCAAATTCAAACTCCGGAAACTTATTAATGTGTTGCTTAGAAATACTACTAACATTAACAAACGTCATTTGAATTATTGCATTTGTTTTCAAGGCTAAGTTGATCAATGATGGGGTTCAGCTGAATAAGCCTCGTATTTAGATATTCCTAGTACAATTTTATAAACATGCGTTCTGCTCCTGGTATCGAGTTAAAAAAATTTATGAAAGAGTATTTTATAAAGTATAAACTATGAACGGAAATTTTATTAAAAATAAAATATTGTGAAGTTTCTATATCTTCATTTTTATGGCAATGCAAACTACTTAAAAACCCTCTCACTTATTATCTGTGTATGTGCAGGCCCTAAAGACTCCCACAGACCCTTCAAGTACCCTTCGATCGCGCCGATCGACTCTAGATTTAATTTACAAATTTGCATTCGTGTTTAGATTACAAATATACAAGTGAATTTGTTAACCGTTGTATACATTTTATCTTTTAAACTTATTTTTACTGCTACACATGCTCAGAATATCCAGCAGCATCGAACAAAATGCCTACTTACAGAAATTAATAAGATGCATGACCTTGTCAAGAAGCGTTCTTGTTCGGTATTCTAGGAAAACCTTTAGAACGAGAATAAAATAATACTTAAAAATCTTCATATTTCCTGAAGAGAATTCTAATGGAAGTTCAAACTGAGGAAAACAATTTGGGACATGAGCTTAAAAAATATCAATTATTGAAACTAGAGGTGGTTATTTAATAGATATGATATGCAAACATAATAAATTGTAAATTACCTCACGTGCGTTCAGACGCCGGCGTCGTTCGATCATAAACGCAGGCGCCGTGACGGCAGGCGTTAGTAGTGGCCCATACACACTTGCAAGCACTCGACATGTCCTTCCCTAATTATAAGAAAACGCAAAAATGAACAACAAATCTTCCGAATATTGAAAGAACCAAGTCTAAATCGATCGCAAAATGGAAACCCGCAACGTACAATGGACGCACAAATATTGAAACTCGAAATCGGCGACTGGAAAAAAATTAGGTTAGCAGTAATTAACGCGATTAGTTTTGGCAGCATGTGATCATTAAACGTACATAAATGCCGGGAGATGAGGAAAAAATGAATTATCTATGCGCAGACGTTAATCTATTTTTTCTCGAAATAATTCGCTGACAAATCGGATTCCTCTCGAGCGTTATTCGCAAAAACTAAATATAGAACCGGGCGAATGGTTTTGTTGAACATGTATGTTGCATTACACGGGGTTAATCGAGAGATTCGGACGACGTTATAAATGATTTTCTTACTCGTGTTAATGAACAGTGATTGAAAAATGACGGACAAACTGTGACGCCAAAGACATGTGCACTACTAATATTCTGTTTTTTGTTAATACGCCTGGTTAAAACCGTTGTTTGTGGCCCGTTAATTGTTGGAGTATCTTGAACATTTTTCTACGGCGAACATGTTGGGTGAGATGATCTCTGTGTTTTCTGTTGTGTTTCCAAAAACACCAAGAAAAGGAATGAGCTTCAACAATTTGCATTTTTTCCAATTTGAAGCACGAAGACGTACAAAAAATATTTTCTAATTTAAGGAAACCGATAGAAAATGACCCCCTGAATCGTTTAATGTGTTTAATAAGTGACAATATTGTATCAACTAACCATCACCCATTGCTGTAAATTGTTATAATTTCTTAGAGACTTGTTTTTTAAGCATGCATTTTATAGTTTTAATTTTCCCCAAGTTCAACAACGCTAAAACCTACACGATTCAATTCTCTAATTCGATTTCCGATGTGCCACAAACACGTCTCTGATAAAATCAACAAGTAAAACAACAATGCCGTACAACCAGACGTTTTTATCATCGGAATTGGTATGTCTGAAGTGGAAACGGATAATGAAAACTGGCAGCTGAAAAATTTTCAGGAGTTTGCTTTGATTTGGTTATTGATCAGGTGGGGTGCGAACCTTATGAAAATTCATCAACGTTTTCGGGGTATTCAATGTTTTATTAAAAACTCGTTTTTTATTCCCCAAACTTCTCACTAAAGTGCTTTTATTGGTATTACATGCATGAATGTACAAAAGGTACCACACAATATTATCATAAAAATACAGAAGGAAGTCTTTATTCTAAACGTGAATGAGTTCAATATTCAGGGTTCTTTTTTATTAAACAAAGCTTGCACGTATGGGTAAATATTATTATGCTACCAAAAATATTATTTCGTAACCTCCAGTTCAAAATAATAAACAGTCGGAATTGCTAGAAGCCTGGAAATAGTTTCAAGCAAAATCAGGATTATGGAATGTTAACGAGACATTTAACTATAGGCATAGGCGTGTGGAAAGTTTTGCTTGACACAACAATGCGTATTTGTTCCAAAAATAAACTACAGTTGTTAAAAAGTCCAAGTAATAATAAGGGTGTGAGTCTGGATTTCTCAAACTCAAATGCAGAAATGAGATAATCATGACATAGAAAGAATAAGGAAAATTTAAATTTATTACAGAGAAGAATTGTTTGCCTCTATTTTATCGGAAACGACAATAAAAGCTAAATAAGAAAATTCACTGCAGAAGAAAATTGGTTTTCTCTATTTCATTTGAGACAACAATAAACCTTAAATTAGAAAATTCATTTCAGCAAAATATATCTGCGGCTTGAAGTAATTTTTTAAAGGGACAGAGACAAATTGTATAAGCTGTTCACTATCTGTTCACTGCTGCCTAATTTTCTTGTTCTTCGATGTAAGCCGTTTCAGTAGATAAAGTTTAAAGGGAGTGGTTGGAAATGGCGATAAAAGACGTTTTATGACCTTAGAATGGTCTAATAAGTGAGAATCTTACATGTGATGCTAGGTCAGAATAGCTCTGATATTGCAAGGATTTTCTGGGATAAAAGGATTTTCGTAAACAAGAGTAATTTTCAGCTAAACAACGTTTGGCTCGATGCCTGTTTATACTGGAGGTTGGAATACCGAAATAATTTTTATTCCGTTAATTCTTGCAGCTGAAAATTCCAGAACAACTAATTTAGGCATATAAAAAATGTGGTACAGTTGAGGTACATTTGAGGTACATTAACGTGGGAAATAATATTGAAAACACGGGAAAATTACCCTTTAGAAGGGAACTATAGGGAACTACCTAGAATGAACCAAAATTCCTAGGTCGTGTTAGAATACCAAATAAGCTCAAAATGTAACATTATGTATGTATACATTTACGTTTCTAGCAAAGCTTATTTATTTTTTATTAAATCGGATAATTCGTCTTCGAGTAGGTTTGAACAAAAATATAAAAAAAAATGGTCCAAGGCTTCAAAGAGGAACACTATCAATAATTTGTACGCCTTTTTGAGCTTTATCAGAACACAAAATTCTTAAAGATGTTTCGCAAAAATATATCTTTGAGAATCTTAAATATATTGGAACAGGTTAATCTTTTTCAAATCAAGTGATTCACGGAAGAGAACGAGCCTACCATTGAAAAATAGGCAACCCAAAACACATATCACCGCGATATTTAAATTTTTATTGTCGGTATTATCAATTAGCGATACCTGGTTGGCATGTTTGGTATTTCAATCTACTTAATCTTTGAATAAACTGTGAGAACTAAGTGTCAAAACAACAAAGTCTTATTTATAAATATCTAGGCTTAAGTATTTCAAATATCACAAAACAGTAAGTATGTATATCAATTTGTTTACTTAAAAGTGAACTGTTAAACATATCAAACAGGCATCTCTGATTCATATCACGGTCAATAAAGATTTAGAAATCGCAGTATCTTGTGATATGTGTTTTGTGTTGCCTATTTTTGAAATTGTAGGCCGATACACAGCAAAATTCTAAATTAAGAATTAGCTTTTGCATATAAAATACTTTATAGCTCATTAAAAATACGTAATTATTTTGTAGTGTTGAAGTTAACAACGCGTTGTTATCTGCATAGCACATAATTTTTCATAATTGTTTCCTACTTTGTATCCGGCATTCACTGTTTTGTCATTTTGTACAATTTGCATCTTGTTTTTTTTTTATTCTGGTTGTACAATTCGAAATTAGTTAATGTATAATTTTTATTAGTTTTGAGTTAACATGTTCAATTTTAGTACATCCAATGCATCCGTTAACTTTGGTCGATTAAATGCCTACCATTCGAAAAATAGGCAACCCAAATTTTTTCTTCTTCTTCTTTTTCGTCTGTGTATAGGTCAATGACCTGTTAATTATCTACAATAGAGTAGGTTCTGTGAGCCCTCTTTTGCACGTATGCCGGGCAGGAGGCTAACCTAACCCGTCAAACAGAGAATAGAAGTTCCACTACAAGGTTTACATTGTCAACAATGTTTGTATGACAACCGGGACCCACGGTTTTACGTACCCTCCGAAGCACGACCGAAATTACATATCCATGAATTAGCGATTCTTGTTTGGTATGTTTGGTATTTCACTCTACCAACTTTCAGTTAAAGTAAGTATGAACAAAAACAACACAGTCTTATTTATAAATACCTAAGTATAGGTATTTCAAATATCATGGAATAGTTTTGTTCTTCCTATCGACTAGGACATTGTTCTGTTTGTCTAGTCTCGCTATTCAGTTGACGACGACAGCCAGAATTGTTGTCATCTCTCAGGCGGTCTTTTCCCTGATGGGATGCCACTTTTACATTGCTATGCCAATCTGTCGTTGTCCATTGTTTCAACGTGTTCATACCATCCCTTCTTACGTTTTATTTTGTCTACTTTACTACATCCTGTACATCACACCATCTTATTATTTTAGCACTTCTGAGCCTCTTCATCAATGATATTCCTGTTATCTTCCTTACAATTTCCATTTCCGTTGTTCTTAGTTTGCGTTTGGTAATTTGCGTTTCTGCTTTGCTTTCGTTAGTATATGTCATGATGGGTCTAACTGCTGTGTTATACACTCTTACTTTGTTCTCTCTTGACATGTATTTGAAAATATGAAATTGTAAGTATAACAATATATTAATTTAGATGTAAACTGTAAAACATATCAAAGAGAGATCTCTGATTCATAATACCGCCAATAAAAAATTAGATATTGCACTGTCTTGTGATTTGTATCTTTGTTGCCTATTTTTGGAGTGGTTGGTTCGTACTCTTAAATCGCTTTGTATACACAGCAAAATATAAATATGCAAATTAGTTGTTGAAAATAAAATTTTATATTTCAACAAATAATCAATTATTTAGTAATATTGCAGCTAACAATTTGCTATTGCATTCGCTTGTAGAATCATCTGTGCCCTACCGAAATAGCCTAGCGGTAACAGTCTTGCTTCATGTGTCCAAGGTATGGACCTCAAATTCCGACGTATTATAATTTTTATTTAATATTTTTGAACGCAACAGAATTACTAAGATTTATTATTTCAGTAAAATATTTAATTTTTTAGTTCCCATTTTATATAATCATACTTTCTAACGAATCGCAGTGAACGTGCAATTAATTAGTTCAACATTTCAAAGTTAAAGAGTGGCTTACGACTATTTTAGTATGCATAGTCAAAATGACTGGCGCGCCATCCGAAAATACCCTAAACCAATATGTTGCTGACCCCTGATATAGACGGGTTTATTATATTTCCACCGTGAAGTATGTAGTTTTAGGTATTAAGATTAAACAAATAGACGTCCTTATAGTCTGTTTATTATTGGTTTACTGTTTTTGGAACATCATTTTGCAAAGCTAAGAATGCAAGTACATAGATAAATCTGAAACGTCACACTTCATGGACACCAAGTTATTTTAAAAACTTCAGGAAATCATGCTAACCCAGTTACTTTCTGTTAGTAGAAGCAACAAGTAAACTTTCGTTTGATGATTGAATGCTGTTTAGTTTTAAGTACGTTAAGATTTTTCAAAATTATAGTATACAATAGAACTACTGTTATATTGTGCATTTCTGTTCAGAATATTGTTATCAACAAAAAAATAGAACAATTTTGAATTCCTGTTTGTACCATTGCAATTAAATTGAAAGAAAAATAACAGCTTCTACAACTAATACGAGCTATTTACATTTCAAATATCAATATGGATAACACATTAATGGTATACAGGAATTGTTATAGACAGTTGAAATGATCACAGTTATAATGGGGGTGTTCACTAGTATTAATTTTAAATATTTATTTATACAAATTATTTACAATATTATAACGATGAAAACTATATTATTTTTCGATGCAGTTTCGCTGCCTAGCGATGGATTGGGGCTACTGATTTGGAAGCTTTGTAATATCTTCCTGGAAGAAGTGTTTGGGTTGTTAGCGTATCCACTCATGAACAGTTTCTATAACATCGTTATCGTAAGATCGGAACTGTATGCTGCATGCGGAAGTAGGTCCCGCTGAAGTTTGTTTATGGTTTCAGTTGTTTTTGCAGCCGTATGATGGCGAGATTTGTCTTGGAGAAAGTAAAGGAAACTTTGTCTTCTCTTCCGTTTGTTCGTCTTTTTAACTTTCTCGCGCAAACATGTCCGCATTAATCGTACGACGTTCTGTAAGGAAATCAGCAAACAGTAGGTCTTGAGAATCGCAAAATAATATTGCGATCACTTTACCAGCTAACTACATAGTTCTTGCTTTGTTTGGCTTTAGAGATGTAGTCTGACACCCCTATATGGTTGTACGTTTTGACTCGAGAGTAAAATAATATACCAAGGTTTCATCAGGTTGATATATCTCCAAAGTATAAGTCCAAAACTCCATTTCTCTCATATAGCTGCAGCAAAGAATAAGCGATTTGCAAACGATTCAATACATTACTATACTTAAGCTTGTCGATGCTGACACTAATTTGTAAATTTTGAGAAATTTGACGAACTGTTTTATCCGTTTGCCTTGCTGAATAAGTGCATTAACTTTTTATTCATTTTCATGTTTAACCGAAGTTGTATTTCGTTGTACATGAGGGTCATTTTTGCGCGAGTTCTTCCGCCTCTAAAAGATTTCTACCACTCAAATACCCGATTTTTAGAAACACATTGATCGCGGTATTGTTCGCGCAGTGTTGTAAGAGTTTCAGTGGAATTTACATCTTCATACCGACATAAAAACTGTAATTGTCAAAATAATATTATAGCAAAATAATGACCGTGAATATGTGAATAAGAGTCACGGCAAATTGATTTAATTTTTGCAGTTGTTTTCAGATGGTGTTTTAATTTAAACATTTCTGTTTCGAACACTCCCTGTAAGTGTGCGACAGTTAAAAGTATTTTACTGTTACTTTTCAAAAGATGCGATTATGTGAACGTCTGACTGACATTTAAAAGTATTTTATGGTAAAGCGTAAAACGTAAGTACGTCAGAAGTATATGGAGTGAAGTATGCAATGAAAATGCCAACTTCATAATAGGCAAGTACTCTGTTAACATACTGCAACAGAGTTGTTATATTTATTTGTGTTGATTGTGTACAAATAAGATGTCGTTTATCGAATTACAGCTAAGAGCTGGCTGTTTTTCCAATTTATTATAAGTCTATTACACAATTATTAATACTTTTTTTATATTACATTTCATGTTTTTCTTGATAGAGATACGAGAATTGAAGTCCAAAGTTTTCTCAACGAAAAACAAGACTTAGTATAAAGTGAATATGCTACGACCAATAACACATTTCATATAATTTCATTAATTTTAAGTGTACTGGTATGGTTCTTTTATAATCTGATAACTTTCTAATATAACTATTAAGCACCTTTCCGTGGTAATTGCAAGAAGACTAGAATGACTATATAAGTAAATACAATATTGTTAATAATTTTGTCTCAACAAGTCGATTAATAATAATAACTATACAGCAACAAAAACTAATAAATCTATTGAAATTGTTAATAATATCGTACTTATAAATTATGTGACGTTCAACGTGGTACGACAAGAAACTATTAACAAATTAGAATAAATGGACGTCATTTATGTATAATACTTTTCGCACTGAGAAACTGTAGCGGTGTTAAGTCAAGTGATCGGGCAGGCCACTCAAACGGTCCGCGTCGTTCTTTCTATGGGGTCAGGTGAAATCGCGGGTTTACATTAGTAGACCACATAATTTAGACAATTTAAAGCGTCGGATTCGTTTAGAAATGGAAAGTATCAGCCCGGCAATTATTGGGTGTGCGATACAAAGTATTTACACACGTGCTAGTCAGTGCCAACTGGTTAATGCTGGACAATTTAAAAATTTCCGTTTGGTAATTTATTTATAATGTTCTTGTTTCCATTAAAAATAAATTCTGAATTGTTTGAACTTATTCGTATTTTTCTCACAAACATTGTTACAAGAAGTACCAATTATTTTATATCACCATTTAACTGGTGAGGAAATTTATTGAAATAATCAGGAAAAAAAAACGGAGTTGCCATTTAAACAATATTTTGATGACGTCACAGCGCAGAAACAAAAGCCGATAGAAAAAAAATTAGATGTGCAAGTACTTTTTAAAAAAATTAAATTGACGTGTTTCAGGTTCTTTTTAAACGAGAGATCAGTATTTTTACACATCATTGAGTTTTTTAGTTTTCTAGATTTCAATGTTTATACAGGGTGACATAATAGAGCTAATGTCTTTATTTATAGTAGTTTGAAGAAAACATTAAAGACAGAAGTTGTTTGTTTGATTCACATTAGGAAACAAAATCGCACTATTATGCCATCGTGTATATATTCCTTGCATGTGCGGTTGTATATTTCCAACAATCGTTTTTAAGTTGGGCAAATTCTATTTCCAAAGACAAAATACTGTTATTTGGAGATAAATGGAAACAAATACAAACATATTCCCTACTTGGTGTTCTTCCAGCGCCGTTCTTCGTTACGCCACTGACAACAATAAGAAAATGCCGAACAGGCACATGTAATATATTAGCTATTTGAACTTTTTGTTTCTTTTCGCAAAGTTCGGCAAACAACTTCTAAAAATATTTGCAAATCCTCTTCTAAAATATCAAGGAATAACGTCCCAGTGGAGAACGGATCGATAACTGAAAATGATAAGAGGCTTTATTTGAAGAGCAGAATTGTTAGGGCATAGGCGCCACAACAACTTTTATGTTAGAGGAAAATAAGGTAGGCTTTTAATTTTTGTGTTTAACCTTGACGGAGTCATCTTCAACAAACATCATCGCTAAAATCGATGAAATCAGATAAACCCATTTTATGTCTCCTGTCGATTGTATTTTTCTTTGGCGTCTTTCGTAGAAGCGCCAAGGAGAAGTCAGCCAGCTTATTAATATTTTCCGCTGTTCCTTTTTTCTATTTGAGCTACATTCTGGTGAAATTTTCATCATGGTTGGCAGAGGTGGTTCTTAAATATTCTAGAAAAAAAAATTCAAGTGGGACCGCACAAAACTATATTTCAGTAACACGTTGCAACCCAGGGCTCTGTACGAGGAAGAAGTTCCTCCACTTCTGTCTAGTTCCTGATTTTTTGAGAACCATCGAAACTTCTTTTATCTTTGCCTTACTTATGTAATTTTTATACATTGGCAAACCATTATAATCCGTTCCTTTTTTATTTTTTCATGACCTTAAACCTATCCGCCTCAACACCTTGAAAGCGAAAAATAAATTGGCTACAGAGGCTTGGGATTGTTAGCAATTTCAATAATATTCGATACATCTTTTTACTGGTGACGAATACATTACGGTCTGCAAAGATCGTGGTTTGTAATAAAATGAAGAAATTGCACTAAATTAAGTTCAAATATATCATAAACTTAGGTTGATTTTACTGTATTTTTCCACTACTCTTGACTATTGTTTGTCAGCGGTTGATTGATTGATTTGAAAAAATGAGACGATTAGTTTTGTTTATGTTTAATCTTCACTTGTTTATGTTACCTTTGTCATTAATTGTCGTAAACATTCGGAGCTATCTGCAAGTATTATTGCATCGTCTGTATATTTTATGTTGTTTAATCGCTCTCCTTTAACTACGAGGTGTGTTCAATTGTAACCCATCTTTATAAAAAATTTATTCAACAATTTAATTACAAATAATTATCGTCACAGTTAAGGCACCTATCCCATTGTTTTACTAACCGACGTGTACCCTGCTCATAGAATTTTTGTGGCTGCTGATGGAAGAAGTCTTCCATAGCTATCTGTACTTCTGCGTCAGACTCAAAATGCCGACCTTTTAACGCATTTTTCGGCTGTCCATAATATGGAAATCGCAAAAGCGATAGATCCGGGCTATAGGGTGGATACTCTAAAACCCTCCATTTCTTTTACCACATTAGCAACATGAGCAACATTGTCGTGCAGCAAAATGTCCCCACGCGTAAGGTGTCCCGGACGTTTCCATCTTATTGCTTGATGAAGCTTGCTCAAAGTTTCATTATACAGATTTGCATTGACATTTACTACAGGTTCCTTAAACTCTATCAACAAGGGTCCTTCATGGTCGAAAAAATTTTTTAACGTACCTTGCCTGCAGAAGGTTGTGCTTTAAACTTCTTCGGTGGTAGTGAACTTGAATATTTCCACTGCATCGACGATAAATTACTGGATGGCTCGTAGTAATGGCATCAAGTTTCGTCTCCAGCAACTATTTACAGAAGAAAGTCATCACCATTTTGCCTATAGTCTGTGAGGTGTTGCAGAGATAAGCCCATTCGCAAAAATTTTTGTTCATTAGACAAGAGACGAGGAATCCATTGCGAACAAACTTTGCTGTAACCCAGATTATGAACAATACTATCGGCAGATCCTACACTCGCACCAACAATTTCTGAAATTTCTCTAATTGAAATTTGATGATTTCCTCTAATAAGGCATTCCACACATGCCACATTGTTTTCTGTTAATGCAGTACACCGTGCACCTGGTCGCGGCTTATCCATAGTCTCCTCTTTACCATTCTTAAATTTTCGGCACCATTCCTGCACAGTTGGGTACGCAATACATGCATTTCCATACACTGCTTGCATTCGCGTATCAATCTGCAATGGTTGCACACTCTCAGCACATAAAAATTATAGGACCGCACGCTGATCAACTTGGACGGATTTTCAACAACAAACACCATTTCAAAATCGAAGTTTTAAAAGTTAGAATCAAATTCAAATGCCAGAAACTTATTAATGTGTTGCTTACAAACACTACTAACATTAACAAACGTCGTTTGAATTATTGCATTGGTTTTCAAGGCTAAATTGATCGAAGATGGGTTTCCGTTGAACAAACCTCGTATATTTCCTGTCTTCCTCATCTGAGGATTCTGTGAATATCACTCAGAATATATATTAAAATAGCAAAGGCGAAAGGGTACACTCTTGTCTCACTCTTCGTTGAATACTTATATCTCCGGAATTCAGTAAGTATTTTAGCTATTTGGTTCCAGTAGAGATGAATTATAATTCTAACGTCACTATTGTCCAGTCTAATTTTCTGTATTATCTTGCTATATTGTACTTTATCATACGCGTTTTTAGAATCTATAAGGTAAGCGTATATTTCGCAATTTATGTCTCTGCATCTAGAACAGTACCTGCAGGCTAAATAACGTTTTCTTGTACCCACAGCGTTCCTAAATCTAAACGGCGTACTTCCTACGTGCTCATCATCTTTTAGAAATTCGTTGGCAGATGATCTTTAACAATGCTTTTAACAGATGGATCATGGGACTGATCGTTCTGTAATTACTGCATCGATTAGCGCTAGAATTTTTTGGGGTAGCTATGAAAGTCGATTTTAGCCATTGCTATATTTCAGTTAGCCATTTGATTCCAATTTCATCAACATTTTCAGAAATTCGCATGATAATTGTCCCACCCTGGCGCTTTTCCGGCTTTCATTTGACTAATAGCTTTTCGGGTTTCCTCTTCCGTAATAGTTAGACCTGTTTAAGGTATAACTGTTGGAGGTTGTATGTCTCGTCATCAAATAGTTTTGTAATGTAGTTTTGCCAAGCCTTAATTTTTGTTTCTTTATTTACTATAATGATGCCGTTGTCATCTGTTAGTCTTTCTAATTTATGTGATCTATATAGCCCAGCAGCCTATTTGATTTTGTTTTGTGCATGTTAAACATGAATGTCCTGTTATTTAATTGTATCTTTTGAACAGCCAGAAATTCTTGTAGATTTATTAGTTTGACTTCTTGCTTCTTCTAGCCTGTATAGGTTTGCTGTTATTTCGGTTCTTAGGTATCTAAATGATATTTGTTTGACTTTCTTATCGTTATCTGCTAATTAACATAGGATTGGTTGTTTTGCGATTACTAGTGTTTTAATTTTAGCCATATTTTGCTGATTATACTTATATCTGGAATGCTAGGAAGAAATAGGAGTTGGAGTCAGCTCTCCGATTCATATGAGAAAAAATAATTGAATAAGTTTCTTGTAGTCTCATCACTAATGTCACAACTTTCAAATTACCATATACGTTCAACTGGTACTACTGGTAATCTTCGATATGTATTTGTTGCAGTAGATACTGAATGTTGTTATAGGTTTCTTTCATGTGATTTATCTGTGCTGAATTGTAGATAAATCGCTTCTACTGTTCTGGGGTTTAGTGAAGTATAGTTTTTCGCTCAATCCCTGGACGCTATTGGAGTAGATCAAATCACCATCCAATGAAAAGAAAGCTTTCACTGTTACTTTCTTAAAATGATTTTTATATCCTTTTTCAGAAGTACCTAGGACTGAGACGGCGATTTAAGCAGCTGAGCCTCGAGTCTCGAACCGGATGCTTCAACTCTATATGTATAGTGATCAGGTTTGGTACTACAAAATTTTGATTATCTCTTGTACCCCACTGAGTTGTTAATAATTGAATAATTTTCCAATTTTTTGTTTTGAGTTAAAAGTACATTCTTCTGGTGGTGTAACTTATGGTATTGAGTACCACCGACGAATTTCAATGTAGGAAGTGTATTGGAATATTCCTTTTTATATTTAGATTTTCTATCGAATCCAGTGGTGAGATTCTATTCGCTTTTCGCTCAGAAGCAGTTATTATGTTAAATCACTGCTATCTTAAAACTGGTTGATGATTTGGCGATTTGGTTGTCATGTTTGGACTCAGCAATATAAAATCATTCAAAAGTTTTTACATGCAAATATATAAAAACCTATTGATTTTGCTACAATTTATGTTTAAACTTATTGAAATCGAAATTAACGAAGCTTGCTTCGTTCAAGTATTGTTGGATCGCGGCCATTTTAAAAATCATGACACTTGTTAAATTATAAATTAAATGTTTTAGTCACGTGTCTTTTAATTAAATGTTGTGTATTTTATCAAATGCTATTTTCGTGCATCACACAACATATAATGTGCACGTGTTTCAGAGATTATTTATGAATAAATGTCTGAAGAAGCCCGATTTCCTGGGCGAAACGTACGTAACATAATGGTAATATTAAAATAACTACCACCTCATTTTGAAGTTTTATTAAAACCAGTTTAAAAATTTGGCGATATCTGTTTCTCTACGTTTTTTAATTCTGTGAGCCTTGCCAAAAACATACATATTTTCTAAATACAATTCTTAGCACGTACGTTTTGCTTTAATTGTGCTTTAATTTACATGAAAATAATATCTGCGTTTTCAAGTCTTGCTGCTGGTCACCAGCGCCCTTTTCTACTACGTGCTTCTCCTCAGTGTTAAGGCAGAACTACGTAAATATAGTCCCCATTTATAATCTGTGAATCTAATCAACCGATTATAACAAACTTAGACTTAATATATAAACAGAAAAAGATTATTGATTCATCATTCATTCATTATCGTGTCCTCGTTGGTACGGCTTGTCCAGTGTCGGGGCGGTGTGAGGGAAGGCTTAGCTAGTTTGTGCTGTCCACAACAGGGCTCGACTCTGCGAGTTACCCTGTTGGTGCGTAACCATGCTTAACCTGCCTGATGTATGGTGTGTTTTGTGTATGGTCTTCTTACTTCCCTAGTGCGTAACACGAAGATTGCTATTAATTTGATCCTCAATGGCAAATGAAGACCGGGATCTTGCACTGACCTCCCAGGGAATCAGAACATTTTTCTGACTTATAAATAAATTTATATTTGGAGCTACAATTCAAGTTCAAACTAATTAGAATCGGTTGATAATTAAAAAAAGAAATACCTACTGTTTGAAACACCCTGTAGTATGCGTTTTGCTCTACTTTAATTTAGACGAAAATCGCTTAGAGACTGTTTAATCTTTTACGTTCAAACGATGGTATTTGCATGCGCAGGCAGCACTTATAATCTGGTAGTTAATATATTATACCGCATGCAGCTTCTCGATCCATAAATTTACGGTCTCTTCAACTAATGGAACTCAAACTATTTTAATAATTCTACGTTCTGTTCTATTTGTAGTTACCTAAACTTTTAAACTGATCGAATTTCCTTTTTTGGCTACGCGAGAAACATAACCATAATTTGTCTTTCCGGCGAACAGAACTCATTGGCAAGAGAAAATTCAGAAAAAGTAATTTGGAAGACGGGTTTCGTGACCTAATCGATATGACACTCTCGTTTTACCGTGTCACAACAGCAGAATTATTGCGACTCCAGCGACAGTCGCTATATCAAATACCCGGTTTACTGAGAGAACCTTTGTTTCAGACAGATCCTGTCGCAGGAATAATAATTCGGTACAGACGAAACGTGCTGGAGGGTTGTTAAGTCAGTTTAAGTGAGATGACGAGTGTCAGCACGAAAAGAGTCCCAGGATCGATGAAGAACTAGGTTGCTTCTCGCAGCGTTCTGTGTGTAGATTGGTCATCATTTGCCAGACACCGTTGTTCCTTATTATTATGTTTATAACTTTGGTTAAATTAAAGCGACGAGAGGGTCTAAATGTTTTCTTTATACTATAATCTGATGTCGCCGAGCTCGCGCTTTTATTCAGTCTTTTTCGCGATGAAGCTGACAAATGGATCATTAATTGTCATTTTCGGCGTTTCTCCTTATTTGTACGGGTTTTACGTCTGTGTACTCAATTTGTCGCTTGTGTTTTTGCTTTTTGGTGGGATGCAGTGGGCCTTTCAATGAACCGGGGATTATTTTATCTCTAATAATATTAATTATTTCTTTGCTGATGTAATGAGCTTTTCTTCACCGTTAAAACGAAAGTTGTAGAAATACTTTAAGGCTAACAGGAGGTACAATAAGTAAAGTACCCAATCTTCAGTCACATTTAACATTTAAGACCTCCAATAAATTTTATGTTGCGGTTTGTTGCTTAAATTGTATTGTAAATCATATAAATTCGCTTGTACTTATTTTTGTATACTGTGAATAGTCTCGGTCCATTTACAGTATTTGTATTTACGTTGTAAACGTCGTAAGCTTCCCGCAGATCACTATAATTATACAAAGAAACATGACACTGCACATTTATTCATAAAATCATGTCAAGATAATTGCTTTAGTAACATGCGTAACTTTAGTTTCTACGCATGCACCATCGCGTCGTAAAGAAAACATACCTAAGTGCGGTTAAAGGACAAACAAAGGTAGTAGTAGTTGTTGTTTGATTGATCGAGATCTGATAACCGGTTTTCCAAACATCTGGTTGTACTATGTGGCTATGTTTGGGCCATCGTGAACCCTAACTACTAATTTTGCCTATCTGGGGTAATTTCAACTTCAGTAGTGATTTTTAACGTGTCACGCATCGCAGTGGCACGGGACCTACGTCTTTACTTCTTAAGGGGCGTTCTCATACTTCGATTTTAGGTTATATGGTTTATTAGAATTTATTTAATTGGAATACCTAGAGTCAGGTATATCTTATATTTCCGTTGTATAAATAACTAAGACAACGTCGTCATATTGCAGATTATTATACAGTTGATGAGGATTTTCTGAAAAAGAACATTACGTTACTAGTTGGTCTTGCGCTATCGTTCTCTAGTATGTTTTGTTTTCGCAGCTCAAACGAAATACCACATTGTTCTGCAATGGTATCTTCGAGTTCTTAGATTGCTTGAGTTGCAATCTTATATACTGCATTTTTTAGACATGCAAACATAAAATCCCTCAATACATTGATATTAGGGTACATTATAGACGGGATGTAACTTCTAATAATTTAACATTACCAGACAATTATTTTAAAGAATCTTAGTTTGTCAAGCAATCTAAATATCAACTTTTACATGGCACAAGTCACTTTACCATGGATATGGCACTGTGTATACTAGAGAGCTAAAATGAACACTACGATTGAAAATCCGACTCACTGTGAATTGCTCGCTGCGATTCGATTTCCCTATGCAAGAAAACAAAAACGCAGCCAAAATTTACTCTCAAATATGCAAGGTTTATGGTTCAGGGCCATGAGTGATGGAAAGATCAGACACTGATGTAGGAATTTCAGAGATGCGGGAGACTTTCTGTTGTCAACGTGATGATAGACGTTTCACTATTTCGGAAATGACTTAATTATCACATGCGATACTGTATAAAATTGTCACGAACAGGCTACACTACCGCAAACTTTATGTAAAGTAGTCACCAAAGATGTTGACGGATGTTCACAGAAACCTTCCTTCATCGACATGAAACTGATGGGGATGAATAACTGAATCGCATTGCGTCTGGCGACGAGATTTTGATTTTGTACATAAACGTACGTACCGAGCAACAACCAATAGGTACATTAAAAGCATGCGAGTTTCTTCAAAGTCAAAAAGTTCAAGCAAACATTCGAGAACAGAAAGCTTATGGCTACGTTATTTGGGAAAGAAAAGGCACAGTGTTGGTTGATTTCCTGAAACGTCGTACGACAGTTAATGCAGACGTGTATGATGGGACATTACGATAATTGAAAAGGGCGATTCAAAACAAAAGGCGAGAATTGCTGACCTCTAGAGTCGTGCTTTCATAGAATAACGCCCGACCGCACGAAGCAGCTCGCACTCTGCAACTTATTGAGAAATTTTGAACTATTTTCGTTTAGCGTCCAGTGACTATCTCGTTATTCTTCACCTTAAGAATATTTTAAGAACCTGCGACCGTTTTCTTGAGGTTTTCGCCACAGCCGGCAACAAGGCGAAGGTACTTATATAAAAATTGGTACCACAATATAGTATGTGTTTAAATTCGAATTGTGGCTATGTATAACAATTGTTTAAGAGTGTATCTAAGAGTAAAATATAGTTTTTTTCTACTTTACATTTTTGTTTTACGGCCGATTCGTCCTTAATTTTTGAATAAGCCTCGCAGCAAACAAGTAATAATAAAACTTCTTGAAAGCCTTTAGGCAAAATATTGTATGGAACACTGTCTTTAATTTCAAATACGTGCTGTTTTTACAATATTGAATACCAAAATTTTATATACAAACTATCTTATTAGGATTATTAAATACCTATCTTATATCTGGTATCAATTGTCTTAACGGTTTTAGAATAACAGGATATGAAAGTCAAAAATTCAAATATCGCGAAGGTCTCAGACACGATCTTCTAATAAAGAATATGTCGTTTATCTTTCAGACTTTTATGCAGGGTGATTCGAAACATGTGTGAAAAAGTTTAACCTCTAAATTACCTAGTAATTTCTTTCTGAAATTCGGGACCTTTACGGAGACACGGCGCTTCAAGGTTTTTTTACATCAGTTCACTGGAATGTAACTAACTTTTTTATTTCTTATTCAATTGTGATAATCTTCGTTGTTTTGGAAAGCTAACAGTCTTAGCTTAATTTCTGTTCGAAACTCTGTTAAATAACTCTTTAAATACTACATTTTTGAAAACAGTGTAAGACTTTTTTGTGGAAAACAGAATATTAGTTCAGAAGCTGCAAGAAAATCTCGATTTCAAGATTTATCTAATTTACTAATTTTTTAACCAAATGTTTCACTTCTGGATCAGATTTCATCCACTTTTCATATACAGCTGTACATGTTTATTGACTGTTAGCTTTCCAAATCAACGAAGTCTATCAAAATTGGACAAAATCAAGTTAAGTCAAGTCAAACAGTTATTTACAATTTACTGAAGTGATGAAGTGCCAAAATTGTAAAAAATTACTAGGTGATTTAGGGGTTAAATAGTCTCAAATATACGCGGTTAAAGTTTTCGCACATGTTTAGAATCACCCTGTAGAATATAATTTACTGAAAATGTTAATGGCTGAAAAATTTTGAACAATTTTTGTATTATTCGATTAACGATTTTTGAGGAAATATTATATTACGAATTTTCAAAAAATCGTAAGTGCCTTAACTGCCAGACAAGATATTTCGGAAAAAATATTCTTCTTGTATTTAAATTACATATTAATTTTGGCGAAAAATATGCTACTACAAAACGTGTCTAAACTATAAACTGTTTCATTTCCACATGAACTGCACTTGGCTACACTTTCTTTGCTTTAGAGTTTAGAGGGTAAATGTATTACTTCTGGAAGTTTAACTTATCGAAAATGTTAGAGAAATGGGATAGTATTTTTATTTAAAGGCGAAAGTTCACTAAACAATTTTCTTAATAAAATTTTCAAAATAGTAACGCACATGCTCCTATTTTTATAGCGCGTGGTTTTATACCACATTAGAACGTTAATATAAATATACATACACCATTGTAAATAAACAGAGATTGTTTAAAATATGGTAAAGCTCAGGATCAGTTTTTATGTTAACCAGCAAGTTCTGCAATATTTAAGAAATCAATATAGTTCCATTTATAGCCCTACCAATTTATAATTTTAAAATATCCAGAGGTTGAGTTCTTTTTCCATAAAAAAAAAAATGAAACTTTTAAAAGCGAATATATCCTGTATTAGAGCTGGATAATGAAGATAATGTATTCGAAAGCGTCCCAACTTTTAAATTTATTCCATTCCATTCTCTGTCTGTGTTCACTTAGCTTTTTGAATACGCGAATTTCCACATAGCACTCGCACGTATATCAACTTTCAAGCACTTTCGTCCAGGAACTTAATCTTTTCCGTTGAAAACAGTTTTAGCCGTAAGACGAACAATCGTCCCAATCAAATCGATAATGTCTGCAAATATTTGAATTGTGGGGCTCTTCCAGTTTGCGAAGCAAAGCGAATGCGAAAACCATAGGCGATAAATCCACTTGATCCTTTGTCTGCCAACTAGAATTCTCCGAAAGAAGATCTTTATTCTCCGGCTGGCCCGACCATGCCTCATTCGGATCCCACAGGACTCGTTCCCGACCGATCCGCACATCACCTGCCTTGAATTATGCGTTCTCTTTCAACTTGGCTTATCCGGAGGTCACCCGTGCATTTTCATTTTAACTAGGTTGACTCCTTGGCTGTCACTTCCATGAGTAGCTACTAAACTTGTTTATGGCCTTCATAAACTGCTTCCGCTCGTATTGTAATCTCCTAGAAATGAGGAAGCAATCCTTGGATATACCAAAGAGCGTATTCCTCCAGGAATTGCGAAATACGGATCCCTTCTCTAGCTTAATGTGGAGCACCTTGGGGTTGAATGCGACGTGTATTTACATAAATGTATCATGTATGTGTGTTTGGTTTAAAGTTAATTGAAGAGACCTAACAGCTACTCTCACGAAAATTAGCAGAATTTCAGCTGGGAAGGAATAATACATGGCACGGTATTAAGATTCCGTTGTATGAGTAAAACATCAAGGTAAATATGAATTTTAAATGCTTTTATATGCAAGATTTTCAGTTGCAGCTTCCTTCATGGAAGCACAGGGGATGTTGTTACTATATCTCATTTATATAGGGCAGTGTATAGGCAAGAGATTTCGCCATTGCGCTAGCCACAATAACTTCTAATTATACATTAAGAATAATAGCTATTCCTAAGAATTGTTTGCCTCACAATTTGAGAAAAATAAATGCAGGTATTAAATGTTAACTATTAGCCATGGGCGTTAACATAACCTCACTACGAATACTTAAAGTTACCAAAACAACAATTTGACAATAGATGATTTATTTCCATAACTTTCGAGTACAGAATTGGGAAGACGTAACATTTTATTAGCTTTAGGGCGCGGTGAGTAAGTAGCTATACGGTAGAAGATCCCAAAATGCCGATAGGCACCTCTCAAAACACGAACACCTTTTCTTTTATACGTATTGAAACATTTATACAATTTGCTAGAAGAAACTTACAGGAGAATTTTCTATCACAAAAAAGTTTGTAAAATATTAACTGAAAACTTTGCTTCGCTTTTACGAAAGACCTATACTAGGATCTGTTTTCACCCACGGAAAAAACTCGAAGAGGACTTAAAAAGAATATCGTTATATAGAATATAAATTAATGGTAATTGCTTCTGCGCTTTCCGCCATTTACAAGATTTACAAAGGTTTACATGAAACGTCTACTACGGTCCTGTTTTAAAGGTTGCCTAACGTCCTAAAATGACTTCACCATGTAAATACAGTACAACTCTTTCTTGTTCTCTCTACTTTAATGCTATAAACTATACGATTATGCTATAACAAAATTTGGGCCAGAAGCATACGAGGCTGGGCAGTTAAATACAGACTTGCTTTATTGTAATATCATATAAACATTAGTGGTTATCCTCTTCAAAGTCTTCCCTCTTAGATTTAAATACCGCTCCCTTCTTTTTTTCCATGCTTCGAATCCACCCGGGAAGTTCTGTCCTTTTATCCCTTCCAGGTACCTCGTACTCTGCGTGTTGCTTAGGGCGTAAAAACGTGTTCCTATCACTAATCTTTGCAGATTTAGAAACAAAAAAAGGTCGGCTGTTCTGGCGAATAGGAAGGGCGATCCATCGTAATAATTGATTTTCGGCCAAAAACTAGCGGATCGACAATGCGTCTGACTTTGTGGAAAAAATTCGTGGTGCACCACCCTTCGGCAATCGAAAAAAACCATCAGCATCATATTCACTATTGATTTTGATATCCTTGCTTTTTTTGGATTTTTTTATCTTTTAATCACCTCGGTATCATTTACGCGCAATTTTTTCTCATTTTCGGATTTTTTTCCAAAACTTTTTGAGCGGTTTCTAACATATCCACCATCATTTTCTATGTTATTCGACGGTCTTTGAGCACCATTTGTTGAATTTCAACGATTTTATCGTCGGTTTATGGCGCGGTGGCAATTAATTATAGTCCCGTATAAAAAATAGACTCTGATGAGATACAGTATAAGAATACTTACGCTGGTAGGTAACTAACTAAGAGTTTCCTTGCATGGGTAGAAAGCTTTCATCAAATATAGAAGACTTCCATTATGTTTCGAAGATCTGGCAATCCTAGAAAGTATAGCCTGTGCAAACTTTTCCACCAAAAAACAAATACCAGCAAAAGTCCACACCCATTAGCCTCACGCCGAAGCCTCGCCAACGAGTTGAGTAATGCCCAACCTAGGATTTGTTTTCTTTTTAGGGTAGGTAGTCGCGTCGTTTGCACTGCGGTGTGTAAGAACTATTATGCCTTTAGTTTTTGGCATGGAAGTAGTTCAGATTATCATCTGTTGAATTGTAATCGATAACCCTTTCGGGTGCCAGTTCTAATTCCCCCAAATATCTCCGTGTGCGATTCGATAATGCTTCTGAGTAATAGAAACTTTAAGCGTCGTTTCGCCATCTTCTTTACAAAGTCTACAAGAAGGGGTTTCTGTAAGCCATATGATGTGTAGGTGTTTGTTCATGTAACAATGACCTGTAATCATTCTCCTTTTTGCTTTCCAAGGGAGAGGAGTTTATATACCGTTTTTTTTTGAATGGGTAACTTTGAATGTATTATTCCTACCCGTATGTAAGGTGATTGTTTCGTAGCCAGCTTTTAGTTTGCTACTTAGCAGTGCAATAAGCAATTTTAAGCTTGACTTTGTGGACCTGTTAGCTGTTCTGTACCGTAGTTGCGGCTAGCTTACCTATTTCTTCATTTCGATCACAGTTTGTTGGGTTGTCCCAGTTCCTATGGCAATTATAGACCATTTTAGAATTGAACTGGTAGCTTCCCAGTGCTTTATGAGCAGCCTGGCTATCAGGCATGCTTTTTCTATTTTCATGCAACTTCTGCAATACGATTTGGGCACATGTTAAAATGCTATTGTAGTAGCTCCTCGCTGTATCTGGAATCGTGCTACATTGGTTTCAAACCTAGAAAATGGATACAATGTGCCGTCGACTCAACTTTCGTACTGCACCTATTGTTTTTGTTTCTGTCCCAGTCGTGCGAAAAATAATCTTCCAGGAGGAAATATGTCACCACGGAATTTTTCACAAAGACGAGAAACGATCGCTGTTACCGATACAACATCTATTTCCATTAGCATCTAGGAAGTACTCCAATCGTTATAAAATATTTAAATAAAAGAGGTTTGTTTGTGCATTTGTTAATAATATAGAAGGTGTTGTAAAAATATTAAATATGTAAGAGATATGCAGACAACCAAAAAAAGTTGAAAAGTTTAAATTAAAATGAGTTCCCAAACAACCGCTTTGAGTGGAATAGAGCGATTTTCTGGTGCAAGTTTTTTTTTTAATATTTAATGCAGAAAACCACGCAATTATTTGTTTTATCTTAAATCTTTAGCGATCATTTTTCAAATGCCTTTGTTTCATGGGAACAGGTTCTACATCTTCCTTAGAAGGAATTCCGCACTCATTCAAAAATACCCGGTCTTGTTCGAATTGTTTGGCTGCCTTCTTCAATTCTTTGATACAACTTGGCAGGATTGTTACAGGTGCTGTGCTCGCCAAACTTCTAAAGTAATCCTAAATGGAAAAATCCAAAGTGGAGAGAGTGAGAAATTCCCTACTACCCGGCAAACGAATGGTTTGAGGACCCATACTGTTTATTACTACATGTCCCTTAAATAATTAACACTTTTTTAATACCTTGTATAGTTCTGTCTTTACAGGCAAACTTTATTTTCTATGGTGTATCCTGCTGTTGTATAATTAATGTGCAGCATTCGTTTTTTCGAAATTTAAGAAAGAGTAGTTAATTGTGAACCTCATCTACGGTATTTTATCTATAGTTTCATGACTTAATTTTTATCTTTGATATGTAATTGATGTTAACTCCGTATTCCTTCCACTTATTTAAATTTTTCCACTTTGAAACCCTACGAGAAACAATGTGTGCTTTACACAGAGCGCAAATTAGTGTCTATGCAGTATGTATCGTACCAGATCTATGAAATATTATAATATGTTGAAAGTATTGCTAATATTTCATTTACATAATGATTTACAAGAATTTTAACAAAGTAAGGCAGGAAACGTTTCCAAGGATATTAGTAAAATCTTGTAAGACTATAGGTAGAATAGTTAAATATGTATTCCGGCAGTTGCCATATTGATTACTCAGTTGCCGAAATACCTATTTGGGTGTACTAAATATCGTGGTAGAAAAAGTTTTCTCAAAGTTTTGTATAGTTGAACCACTATCTCCGTTTAATCCTAAGACGATATAAGCCAACGGGATTTATAACATTATATTTTACTCCATAATAAAACTCTGACGCCTTATTCAAATGTTTAAAGGTTTAATTTGTGACACAAATCAATATTATTTTTAAGCGATGTAGAAGTTGCTAACTACGCTACATCGTGTGGCGCTAGCTCAGTTGGCAAAATGTTTGCTTTCTGGGAAAAACGTCTATTGGCTTGGGTTTGATTCCTCAGCATTACCACGCAGCGTATAAAGCTCAACCACAAGTAATTCCTCAATTTGGTTGGCAAAAACCTTCTCTGGAATTTCTGCTATATGGATTCGACGTTAAACTGTAGGCCCTCAATCTTCCTCCGTCTTAGGGCTGAGGAGAAGCACGTGGCAAAGAAGAGGCCGGTGTTCAGCAGTGGGACGTGAAAGTCTGTTGACGAATTGTACAATAATTAACATATAAAAAATTGTAACTTTAATGTTTTGGAATACTATTTGACTTTAAATTGTAATTTTCTTACATCTCGTCATTCTCTTTGTATTATACCTTTTCTGTTCTATTAACCTTACTTGTGCATATGTATATGTTTAATATTTCACTGACTGTTTACATAGTTGAGATTGTGCTCTTAGAGCAATATATTCAAAACATATTTTCAATATAATGGTGCAAATTTGGATGTTCTTCTAACCTGCAAGTATGGGATCTTATTGGATTTTACAAAGTTAATACTAACATACCTACTATTTCAAATGGGCAGATACTGTTAATTTCAAGTACGGGAAAACTCGAACAAAGTGTTGAGTTAATTTTGTCATATACTAGAGTAATTATTTAAGCTATAAATAGCAGTGATAAACATTAAAATTCTGGCTATTACTGGCAGTACTTTTGCTAATCAATATTTTCACTTACAGTTGGCTGCGTTTCTATCTGTTTCTATTAATAGGGACATGTATATGAATGTTTACGGTATCTCAAAGTACACAATATGAAAGTATTTGCAGTATTTTAATTACTGCGTTAAAGTTGAAATTTGTTTTAAGGTGGTTTTTACCATTTAATTTAATCTAAATTTTATTTGTTTAAGAAATCCGCAATCAATTGGATCAAGATTTAATTTTTATATATTTCGTTATACAACAATAATTATTAATAGACTAAAAAATAAATCTAAACTACGAACCCCAACAATCTACAGAAATATTTCACTGAAGGATCAGCGTCAGGGTAGGTACTAATTAAATCTACTCAAAGAACCTGGAGTAATTACATCAAGGTAGACGCGGGTGAGAATAATCTTATCATAAAATATAATAGGGACGTTCTTTCTGAAAGTAATAGTTTCCTTTATGTCACAATCCTTCGATTCCCGCTAAGCTCCCGAACAATTATTAATGTATCCATTACTCAAAACTACAACAATCGTTTAGTTTTGTAACATCCATTTCGCTACACTCACTAAAATGTAGTTATCAATTGATATTTCTATTTGTATTGGGAAACATGTGATGATTAGAACTTTTTGGAGTGTGTTAAGATTTTTATTTTTTTAATACTAGCTGAACCTGTGGGCTACATTATACCCTGTCCGTGGTAACTTTAAAACGTAAGGAAACTGAATTAAATTGCAAGATATGTATTTAATACCTATGCCTAGTATTTTTAGAAATATATAAGAACATGGGCGTTCGAAGAGGTTTGGGGGAAAGATTAATAATTTCCATTTTATTAAAAAATTAAAATATATTACATTTTCCACTGGTAGGATTGTATCGAACAAAATAAATATAGAATGTAGACATTTATTATAATACTGAAATTTTTGTCTATAAATGTGTGTATACTGGAAAACTAAATACATTTCATAGTTTACAGTGTAATTTTATATACATAAGTCATTAATTAGAAATTTTGATAACATATACAAAGAACACATACGCTCAAATAAACACAAATACATACAAAAATCAAAGTAAACTAAACACTTGTTAGAATACAATCACACATTTACAGCGAATAATATAATAATAATTGTTTTCTTTCTGCGGTGATAAACGTAAATTAGATATGGTTGAAGCTTTTGAATCAGTGTAGATTATGGTAAAAGCCAGTGGAGGATCATTCCAATAGGCATCTGTCAACAGTAAATGGAGATTATGAACAGAGCGAGCGTTGTGACTAGACGCTGCGATAGGGTTTGTAGTCAAGGTGGCGATTGTGACTAATTTGAACTAGTAGGTGCTATGACCAATGGAAATGTTGAGCAAGACTTATCGGTTGCTTGGTTCCAAAAAAATAGCATATTATTATTATTATTATTATTATTATTATTATTATTATTATTATTATAAACCTATTGCAGTTATATCGAGATGTAAGTTGAGTGCTTTGTAAACATACGTAACTGCTAATTATTTATGTGTATGTTTATTGTTTTCGAGTAAGAACTCACTGATGTATGATTGACGATTGTCGTTTTAGGAATAGTACGTCGGAGTAGATTACCTTCGAGCAATGCAATTGTGTAGTCGAATTGTTATTTGGTTTGGAAACTACATATGTATATTCGTCCGATATATAAAAATATTCTATTTTCGCAGTAGAAACGTGCAGCTCGCGCTCGTATTAGCGTGATTATGAAAAATTGGAAACAGAAAGAAGGGATACGAAATTAATATAAACTAAAATTATTATTAGTGATTCAGTTATTCAAATGCCATATTCTGATTATGGTCTTCTTTTTTGTTTTAGACTTTAGACGTAGATATTTAATTTCTATTTGTTTATGAGCAGTTTTTAGAATGTAGCAGCAAGTTCATTCGGAAAAATAAAATCAAAACAATTATTTAGTTCTTCTTTCTTTTGAGCGTCAATATTAATAATCTTAATTTTGATACTCCTGTATTGTTAGAACATTCATCATATAATTTGTCAACGTTTTTTGAAGAAATCTGATTTTACAGCCTCCTTAATATTTATAATTTTAAATATAGGTGAAACTCCTGGTAAAAAACTCCGGGTTGCTTTAATGGGTAGATCCCCAGAGATATGAAATGAGTGGCGCGAGTATATGGTTTTAGGTTGTCTACACGTACCAATTTTGATTACGGTATTACTGAAGATGTGGAATCTCTATATGTTATTTAATTCAAGAAATCTTATACAAAATAGGGATCGGTTTTACTTTCAATGCCTGTTGCTCCCCAGACCATAACTTATGCGCCAAGACAGTTTCCAGAGATTTTTTTGTCAAACCGCAGTCACATCACTTCATCGATTACTTTACGGAATGCAATCTTAAATAGTTGCTTATGTATAAAACTTGTAACGTATCGATATTTTAGTCAATTGGGATATTCTTAATATTTAGAAAATTAAATTTTGAATACATATACGATGTAACCGTTAACTTTTTTTGTTAATATGTAGAGTATTATATATGAATATGTATTTCAGCATAGCAAAACAAGAAATATTTTAGAAATGTATTTGTTCCGTCCGCTGAAAAGTCGTAGTGAAGTGATTATTCATTTGTATTGATTGTACGATTGTATATACAGGATGTATTTGGGGAACATACTATACATACTACGACAAGAAAAAAATATCACCATACCCATGTCCCGAAATGAAACGCTTCGGACTTAAAAAACACAATGTTATTTAAAAAGAAATTGGTGCAGGTTTGTATCAACTATCCAAGGCAGGATTTGTTATTACTTGCTTTTCCTTAGTTACTGTTTTCCAAGCATCTCTAAGCACTGCAGCCATTATAGGCTTATTGTACACCCTAACTAAGAATTTCGCCTATCTGGGGTAATTCCAACTCCAGTAGTGATTTTTAACGTGTCACACATCGCAGTGGTTTACTTTTTATCCGACAGAAGCACTTTCAGATTTTTCCCCGCTAGAAAAATCTCACCGACCTAGGCCAGGTTCGACCCCGCGTCCCTTGGATCTAAAGGCAAATGCGCTTGACTAGATCACTGAGGCCGTCTTTGCAGTTGTATACTTACGTATTTTAGTTTCTCCTCTAGATTCTTAACATGTCACATATCAGTGGCACAGGAAAAATTACACCGACCTTGGCCGGATTCCAACCCGCATCCCTTGGATCTGTAGCAAATGCGCTAACCACTAGACCACCGAGGCCGCAAATGCGGCGTATTTAATGTATAAACGTGAACATGATAGTGCATTGGCAGGCTTTATTAACGATTATCTCCCAATCGGAGGCAACATAGTAGAAAGCTTTTCGTGGCCGTCTTTGAGAGAGAGGAACATTCGTGGCGGAGACTGTGAATAGGGGTAGGCCTAGAACAACTTTAACACCTCATGATGAGGAAGAACTCTTGGATCGTGTCGATAAGGATCCTTCTGTAAGCATAAGAAAAGTAAGTAATGCTCTAGACATTTTGCACTCATTAGTGTGGGGTTTCTTGAAAAACCAATTCTGCGCTCTTACCATTTTAAGAGCGTGCAAGGTCTGACTCCGAATAGTTATGCGCCAAGTCTTGGTTTTTGTCGTTGGAATGCACAGAAACCCGCTGTAAATTCTAATTTTATTAATTCGGTGCTATTTATTGATGAAGCCGACAAAGTAGACACCAGCAGCAGTTTAGTGTCAACGTATGGGTTGATATTGTTGGTGAAGAGTTGAGAGGACCCCAGTTTTTGCCTAACAGATTAACGGGCAATCTTTATAAACCGTTTTTGGACAATGAATTACCTCATTTATTGGAGAATGTTCCACTAGCTTCACTGCAATTAATGTGGTTCATGTACGACGGGGCGCCTCTACATTTTAATCTTGTAGCAAGACATTTCGATAGGTTCGGTGAGCGGTAGACAGGTAGATATGGCAAACTACGTGGCTTCCACGTTCGCCTGATTTGAATTCGTTGAATTTCTATGTCTGGGTTTATTTAAAGAGCCTAGTTTATTCAACCACCGTTAATGACATATATGCTCTGCGTCAACGAATCGTGAACGGCGGCAATGTAATTCCTGATATTCTGGGAATTTTCGAACATGTTGGACAATTGATGATGAGATATCTTGCATGTTGTACACAAGTTCAAGAAGAACATTTTGAATATTTAATGTACTTTAAATTACTGAAATAAACAATTGTTTCAAGCAGAAGAGGGTTGAATACGAAACTGTTCTTTTGCTGACATGAGTATTTTTTCTTGTCCTGGTGTATATAGTATATGCCTCAATATTCTGCCCTATTTTTCGAACATCCTGTATATGTATATATGCATGCAACTCGCAGTTTTGCAATAATTTCCGCAAGTGTACTCTTAATGTGACACCGGAATTAAAGAAATGTAATGTAATGTAGCGACCGTGAATCGCTATGCTAAAATTGCATACATATAATATTATCAAAATATAACAATTCAGGATATTTTAAATTCGAAGATCAAGCTACCCCACAGCATTTCTCAACAGCTATGTATGTGCTTGTAATAATTTAATTTAGAGATTAACGCTAAGGTTTAAATAGCATATGCATAACATTCCGAAGATTCAAATTCAGGGCTCTTCCAGTAAAAACTACAAAAATTTTGATGAACCAATACTCCAACTAAGCACAAGCCGAACTCATCGCAAGGTTGCCATTTACTACGCAAAACACAGGCAGCGTTTAATAGGGTTCCAACTGGCCATGGAAAATGCGGTATACTGCTACACAAATAGGGCAGGCAATCTACTTCTGCCCTTGATTGCGAGGAGCTAAACCAAACAATTATACACATTACGCTCCAATGTGTATGCAGAGGCTTTTAGGCCAGCATAGATGATTTTGTAGGAGCGAAACTGCTGCCATGAACTAGCTAGAATAGACAACCAACTGTGATATACTAATCTCAGAATCTACGTTAATGTTTGTATTTCTACAGATCACTGTATGTTTTATTATATACTTAATTTCGTGCAATGTTTGGACAGAAATGAATTATTTCTTATCAAAATATCCTCTTTGTTAGCTATCACAAAGCATTTTTTTGTAAGTCCAACGTATATCAGTATATCTAAAAGGCTAGAACTCTATGCTAAATCACTTTTTGAACTTTCCAAATGTACATATAATCTATTCACGATTGATTTGCCATCCAGCAGGCTGTGGAAATCTGGGGGAATGTGTGATGTCAATGATATTTGTCAATTCATTAAATTGGGTTATGCTAGTTTTTCTTGATGGGGGTTATGTTTTTTTGAAAGCAGGCAATATTGCCAGTGGAGCTTGTTTGTTCATTTAACGTTCGCCTATTTCTGCTCAATATTGGTTTATAATACTTAGATGTAATAATGATTGCATTATAAATAAAATAATAACTATAATTTAAATGTTGTCGTAACACATTCCTAATACATATTGCTGTTCTTTTTACACGAGAATTCTGAACTCAAATCGTAGGTATACAGAGCATATTCCACGCCATTCTTTATTGTCCTATATTTAGGTGTTGCAGCAAATTAAGAAGAATTAACGTCCATGCCGCTCATGTTTCAAATTGATGTTATGGTAGTCCAGTGGTTGACTGTTTGCCTCTGGTGCTAAGAGACCATTGATTTAATAATTTTGAATAAAGTAGTCCTGCCCCCCTTGTATTCCAAATTTTCGCGAGAGTCAGCCAAGAGTAAAGCAGGTATATTATGTGTTTTATTATTTCTAAATTTACTAGAATATTTTAGAAAAGTAGGGGACCCTAGAGCTGGCAACTGGGCAGTTGCATTTTGACATTGCTAGAAATCAATCAAATAATATTTAAGAAATGCAACTTAAGAAAAAAAAAGCTTGCTGGATGGCAAATCAATCGTGAATAGATTATACGTTCCGGACCAAACTGTCATTACTACCCAATTAAAATGTAGCTTCAAATCACGTGGATTCGTTTGTACGCGCTTTCGTTTCTTTTGCTGCTGGTGTATTTATAGTTGCTGATGTCAAATATTCTGGTATTTTAGCTATAATATTATGGTAATCAGTATTTGTGAAACTACACCAATAATGTTTCGAGAATGAAGTAAAAATTAAAGGAAAAGAAGGAGGAAAATAGAAAAGGCTTCCGTTGAGTTACTATACTATTGATCTTGTCGCTTCCTCGGATTAGCGCAGTAACTGTAGTAAATGCACACAATTCACTTTCATCTCTTTTTAAAGTGCGTGAAAGGTTTTAAGCAGGTATACGACCGTATGTCTCACAAGGAAATACTGAAATAAACATTTACGTCTACATTAGAATGGACACGTGCTCAGTGCTGTTTGGCTCATAACCTGATGTTAGAAAGAGATGCCCTTCAGTTCAGTACCAGAAATTGTTGCCTTGTATAAACAAATGTCACAACAGTTCTCAACAGGTCATGCCACGATCTCTTATTTCTGACAAATTTTGCCCCTGCATAAATGCACAATAATAACATTGTTTGGGATTGCTGTCCATGAGTCACTACACTGGGTGACAACAATCCTAGTGACAGCGCTGATTGGATGTCAATTTATATTTTATATAAATATATATATTTTCCATACATTTCGGTCCCGCCAGTCTTCTTCATTTAGTCCCCTTTTTTCCATAGCTTCTGTCACGCCTTGCATCCATGTTGTTTTTGGTCGCCTTCGTTTCCTTCTTCGGTTTTGGATCCATTCTAGTATCTTCTTTGGCCACCTTTCATCTGGCATTCTTTTTAAGTGACCGTACCATTTCAGTCTTTTCCGTTCTATTGTTTCTACCAAGATTTCCTTTACTTCCATCCTTCTTCTGATCTCAACATTTGGAATCCGGTCCATCTTTGTTAAACTACAGCTGGGTCTCCAGTATTCCATTTCAGCAGCGTTAATTGTTTTAGCTTGTCCTTTTGTAACTTCCCATACCTCTGCATTATACGTCGCTATACTTTGGATAATTGTATTGTATATTTGGTTTTTCTGTTTTTATTGATAAACCGTTTCCCCATATTATAGGGTGCATGTGTCTAAGTTGTTAAGTTTATTCTCTTCTATTTTTTACGTTTCATATTTTATCTGTATCTACATTTATGTTTACATGCATATTTTATATACGTGTGTGTACAGGCCACATGCTAAATAAATATCTTCGTGTGTTTTTATAGTTTTACTTAGGAAATAACACAAATTATATACATCGTGAATATCGTAGGAATATACGAGGCTTGTTCAACTGAAACCCATCTTTGATCAACTTAGCCTTGAAAACAAATCCAATAATTCAAATGACGGTTGTTAATGTTAGTGGTGTTCGTAAGCAACACATTAATAAGTTTCTGGCGTTTTAATTGATTCTGACTTTTTAAACTTCGATTTTGAAATGGCGTTTGTTGTTGAAAATCCGTCTAAGTTTGATCAGCGTGCGGTCCTACAATGTTTATGCGCCGAGGGTGTGCGGCCATTGCGGATTCATACGCGAATGTAAGCAGTTTATGGAAATGCATGTATTGCGTACCCAACTGTAAAGGAATAGTGTCTAAAATTTAAGAATGGAAAAGAGAAGACTATGGATGAGCCGCGACGAGGTGCACGGTATATTGCATTAACACAAAACAATATGGCAGGTGTGGAAGACCTTATTAGAGAAAATCGTCGAATTTCAATTATAGACATTTTAGAAATTGTTGGTGCGAGTGTAGGATCTGTCCATAGTATTGTTCGTAATCTGGGTTATAGCAAAGTTTGTTTGCAATGGATTCCTCGTCTCTTGTCTAATGAACAAAAATGCTTGCAAATGGGCAATACCATACATACTATAGGCAATATGGTGATGACTTTCAATAGTTGCTGGTGACGAAATTTGGTGCCATTACTACGAGCTATCCTGTAGGTTATTGTCGATGCAGTGGAAACATTCAAGTTCACCACCAACGAAGAAGTTTAAAGCACAGCCTTCTGCAGGCAAAATGATGTTAACATTTATTTTTTCAACCATGAAGGACCCTTGTTGGTAGAGTTTACGGAACCTGGAGTAAATGTCAATGCAAATGTGTACAATGAAACTCTGAACAAGCTTTATCAAACGATAAGACGGAGACACCCAGGAAAACTTACGCGTGGGTTCATTTTGCTGCACGACAATGCTAGGCCTCATGTTGCTAATGTGGTAAAAGAACATCTTCAACGAAAGAAATGGAGGGTTTTAGAGCATTTACTCTATAGACCGGATCTATTGCCTTGCGATTTCCATATTTTGGACCGCTGAAAAAGGCGTTAAAAGGTCGGCGTTGTGAGTCTGATGCAGAAGTACAGATAGCTTTGGAAGACTTCTCCACTCAGCAGCAGCAGCAGCCAAAAGAATTTTATGAGCATGAGGGCATACATCGGTTAGTAAAACAATGGGAGATGTGCCTTAACTGAGACGGTAATTATTTGTAGTTAAATTATTGAATACATTTTTTATTAAGCAAAGATGGGTTTCAGTTGAACACATCTCGTCATATTACTATTGCTATTCTTTAAGTTGAAGTATATGTAAGACGTTGTTAGTGGCCCCGTGATATCCTTATGAATACCGAGCTTTAACTAGAACAGTGGTTCCCAACCTTTTTCGAGTCTCAGCCCCTTCTAGAATGGCGCAAGTAATTCGCGACCCCTGCTACACTCCATGAAAAGGCATTTTTAAGACTTTTTTAAGATAAAGAAAACACAATATGTTTTTTGGCTTGGCTTGCATATGTAGACAAGAAAGACAAGTATTAATATTATTAGGTGAGCTTTTGCTAAAGTCAAATTCATATTTTCTTCAGCATCCAATCTCTTACTTGTCTTTGTCTTGATATGAAGAAGGGTTGAAAATACACTCTCACGGAGCTATATGTATAGAGACAAATAGGAGTAATACTCTAAAAGCAAGCCTGGCAACATTTAGATAAGAACAATGCATGCATAAGACACCAAAACTGAATCATAAATTTTTATAAAACAGGTCCAAGAAATCATCGGGAGTACTCGCTACATCCAAGTGGGTAGAAAATAGATTTCGTACCAACGCAACTTCTTCTTCCTTCGACTCAGGGAAATACCGCTGAAATTCCATTTCAGGGGTTACAAAGGATTCAACAATCTCCACCTATAGATCAGTTTCAATTTCACTTTCAGATTTTTCTACCTCACTGCAAAGGTATTCAAAAAACGGCAATGTTTCCAAGAATTATATTCAGACTTAAGTTTGCAGCTTTAATAGAAATGCCTGAAGATCGTCTCTAAATTGGATTATGTGCTCTGAAGTTTCAAATTTAACTTGTTTAGTTGGTCTAAGATGTCTGATAAGTAAGCAACTATTTTCTTCCAGGTTTCATTATAAGATCTTTCATCTTTCAACTCAAAGACGCGATGAGCAACATTTTTTTTTGATAACTTACATTCAGCTGTCTAAAACAGAAGAGTCTCGTGGTCAGAATTTATGTCTTTGCAAGTTCTTTAAACCGAGGAGTGCTAAGAGCGCCACATTTAAAATACTTCATAATTTTGGTTAGAGAATCAAGCACTTCTTGTAGAGGTTTTGGAGAAGTCCTATCGGCAAGTGCAAATCGGTGAATCATGCCTTGTAAGCGTTTTGCTTGGAGAACAAGTTCTTTCACCCCACAGAAGTTTTTGGTAACTTTTTAGTTTCAAAAAAGGAAGTTGTCATTTTCATAATATCATTGCCTTTGGTAGCACCTTTCAGTGCACTACAAAACATAACCTCGTCTTTGGTATCACCTGAAATATATCTGAAGAAGATCAGCAACTGAGAACATAAACTTACATCTGCTGACTCATCAAGTTGAAAAGAAAACGACGGGGATTCTTTAATTATATTTAAAACTTGCTCTTTCACATTTATGGGTATGTCTGAAGTGCACCTCTGTATAGCGTTATTATTCTCGCTGGCTTTCCCAAGAACTCGCTTCAACAACTTTAATGTGCCGGGTTTGATGGGCGTCTCTTCTAGTTTATGAGATTTGTTCTGTTTTACAATTTCCAATGCAAGTTCATACGATGCTTGGACTATGGTTGTGCTCTGTTGTTGAGCCGGCTTCGGTGGTCTAGTGGTTAGCGCGTTTGCCTTTAGATCCGAGGGACGCGGGTTCAAACCTGGCTGAGGTCGGCGAGATTTTTCTAGCGGGGAAAAATCTGAAAATGCGCCTTCTGTCGGATAGAAGTAAAGCCGTAGGTCCCGTGCCAGTAGGATGTGTGGCACGTTAAAAATCACTACTGGGGTTGGAATTACCCTAGATAGGCAAAATTCTTAGTTAGAGCGTACAATGGGCCAAATGTGGCCTAAGTGCATAGAGATGCTTGGAAAACCGCGTCCTAGATCTCGCTCTTTCAAAGCAAGCAAGCAAGCAAGCAAGCTCCGTTGTTGAAAACTTTCTGAAGGTCCAGTCTCTGATGTTTGAGATAAGTTTCATCATCATCATCATCTACTTCATGGATTAGGCCTTCGGGCCTGTTCAGACTCCAGTCGCCATCTCGCTTTCGGTCTCCCTACATCTCGACTTCCTCTTGGTTTGTAGCTTAGTTTCATATCGTTTAAAAAAGTTCAAATTGGTTTATCCTGAAATCTGCTGTTAATTAACTAAAATATAGGTGGTGACCCACCGAAACACACTTAGAGACCCCCTTGGGGTCGCGCACCGACGGATTGGAACTACAATAAAATGTGTTCCGGCATTGCATTTGTTGTAAAATTAATTTTATTATGTGATTCTTATGAAACATGTGCGAAAACTGTAGCTACGTATCGTTGAGGTTATTTAACCCTTAAATCACCTAGTAATTTTTTAAATTCGACGTTGCCACGTAGATGCTGGGCTTTAAATTTTTTCACATCAGTTAACTAAAATGTCTATAAATTTTGCCCCATTTTGAAAAACTCTATTATTTTTGAAAGCTAACAGTCTAAGATTAATTTCGAGTAAAGTGTACAATTGAGTGTAAATGTGGATGAAACACGATAGAGCAGTGAAAAATTTTGTTTAAAAATGGTAATAGGTATGTGTGGAAGTCGATATTTCTAATCGAAACTTTGTTAGATATTTCTGCAAATATAAAATTTGAAAAAAAAATTGTAAAGACCTTTTTCTGGAAGACAGAATACCAGTGCAGAAACTGCACAGGAACTTAGGTTAACAATCTCGCCATCAAGGTATACCCTAATATACACATTTTTAAACCAACTTTTTACTTTCGATTCAGATTTCATCCACTTTTCACAGGCAATTAAAATTAAGCTTTCCAAAACAACGAAGTTTTTCACAGTTGGACAAGATATATAAAAGTTATTTACATTTGCATGGTTTGATGTAAAAAAAATTGAATATATCTCCGTAATGGCGCCGAATTTAAAATAAAATTACTAGGTGATTTAGGAGTTAAATATCCCAAGCTATACGTAATTAAAGTATTTCGCACATGTTTAAAATCACCCTGTACATCAGTATTTAATCATCATCATCAGCGGTACTGTATATACCATGTATTGAATGGAAGAGTAAGTATTCTAAAGTTGCCATTACTTGGTGTCTGCAAAGTCTTGGCAAAGTCTGCTTTTATATAGCTTTCTAAAAGTAAACAATGGTTGATCATAAACAATAATTTAATTACACTAATATGAAGCATCATTTGTCAACAGAAATAACTTTAATGCATTTCATTTACACAGAGCTAAGAAATACAAAAATGTCTCTTGTAAAGTATATAGACGTAAAGTCAATGTTATTAATAAATGGAATAATAAAGCTACGAAAATTTTCTTGGATATTTCATGTATGCTTTTCTCAGTTTTTTTTTTGCTACAGCAGGTTGTCAAACGCTTTTTCATTGATCGGTATTACTAATTAAATTGCAGGTATCGACATCCATCAGTTTCCCTAATATCCGATGTGCTTGTTTTACATGTTGAGTTCCATTATAGCCAAGGCTTGCTAAGTCGAGGGAGTGTGCAGGGAAAATGATAATTGTTTCGATAAAAAATTTACGCGGAAATCCAATTGTCATTACGATAACTTTGTGTTGCTACTGTATTATGTACGAGCGAAATTTTACGAATGTAACGTATATTAACGTATATCAACAAACAATTAACAGTTTACAGCAGTCAACTGTTTTAAAAGCTCAATCGACATCAAATTATTGGTGCCAACTTTAAAATGTGTAAAATTTGTTATAATATTTTGTTGGTATTATGTTTGTAGTTTGAGAGCTGTCACTTCTTTGAATGCTTTGTCTCGTACGTAGCGATTTTCGCTCTTATTCGTGAATTGCGCGTTTCAAAGTACTATAGATATAGAGGACTTAGAACTTCACGTCGGCTCCGACTACGAGAAGTGCAAATATTTCTACGTCCGAGAAGATTTACTGGGCAGAATACCTCGCTGGTTTGCCATTGTCTTCCGAGGAAAAAATACTGTTTTAAAATCCGATGTTCCGGTACTCGGAATTGATCGCGTGTATCACTGCTTAACGTTATGACCTACCTGAATTTTTTAAAATTTGGCTTTTAATATTATTTTTGTATTGCTTTTATTTTGATGTATGTTTAAACTCTCTCTTCAGTTAATTATAATATTCGGGTGCATTACAAAATTTCTAAATAGACATGCAGATTTACTAGCTACTTTATTGATGGAAGAGATTGCTCATACTTATAAATTAATTTTAGAAGCTCTCAAAAATCTTTTAGGGGAGTTGTATTCAAACCAAAAACCTATAAAGTAATAGTTTTATTTCAAATACCAATTATAGATCTTTTTCACATGTTAAATTGCCCCACTAAATATTTTAACACTGCACCGCTTTTGATTTAAGTCGTAAAAAGCCATAATATCTAATTTTTCTTCTTAGTTAATGCAAAATGGAATTTATATAATTTACGTCTCTCATGTTTATTTAATTAAACTTTCTAAAATTATCATTAAAATAGCATTAAACATAAATGCACAGTAGTTACGTTTGATTTGCTGTCGTGAAATCTGCCAAAGCAACTTTTGCTTTACTACGTACCACAAGACCAGCCATATTGTTTCAAAATTAGTTATGTTCCACTAAATTGAAAAATCTGTGGTTCATTCAAGTTTGTATTATAAATGACAGTACACATTTGAATTCTGTAGCATAAAGACGCCGCTCTGGCTGCTGAATATATCAAGTGTAAAGTGATAAAACGTTGACCGTAAGGTCAATGCAACAAGTGATATTAAAACCTAACAGAATAAGACTGTAAGTTAAAAAGAATGTCGAATGGTAACAATTTTACCATGCAATTTACACAGCCAAGTGACTTTGTGTTATGAACAAAAAACATTGGGGCAACTAAAGCTATGTATACATTTGAAACAGAACCCCGTAACGTAAGTGCGCGGCGCAAAAAGGTCATGCATGAAATCATGATACACGACGATGTTGCAAGACTACATTTCAACTAGCTTCGAACTTGGATGAGCAACGGCATTTTGTAAATGTTCGTTGATGTTTCGTTGAAAAACCGATAACTGTGCCTCGTATTATGAACAAAAGTTTATGACACGATATTTTGTCGCAGGACAGCATTTCTTCCATGCCGAATGGCGTAAGGTAACATCATAATGTTGTAATTATTTATTGATGTTGTTCAAAACTACCAACAAACTGTGAAACGTAGCGCGCCGTGAACCACTCTGGTTCTTGTTCGCCAGAATGTTTCTCACTGAGACGTTACGCAATTGCGGTAAGAGGGTATGTTGCAAGTGTATACCGTTCCTGCTGAGCCCTTATGTTTACGAGCTACCATCCGCACTAACATGTTACGCTGTGGCAGTACGGGATGCTGCTACAATTATGTGTGAGGTTTAATGCATGAACATTTTGTCAGGATAGTATTTGCCGTCGCAAATCGCAAACCATGCTCAATAGTTGCCCTAACAAGTAATAAAGCCTAGCTAATAGTAATGTTGCAACAAATACAGCCAACAACAAACTTCCATAATGATTTGAAAAAACAGAATTCAAAAAAGGCAACGTCATGAAGACAGTTTGGAGTTTAAAGGGCAATTGTACAAGTAAACTACCTTAAATAATTACTTGGTAAGTGAACTTATATCAATATCCAATAATTTAGTAGACTACCGAAGAGGTGACGATAACACTACAGGAAATGATGCCCCAAAAATATTAAATCCGCCACCAATATTCGTTGGGAGTGTCAAATATATATTCAATTTCAATCCCTAACAAATCTATAAGACACATGTGTACGATGAACAGGTGAAAAGGTAACTGAACACTTCAGCATGCTATTCAGTCGTAACTAAAACTCCAGAAGAGAAATGTACCAAGTTTCACACATCAGATGACTGAATTCTGAATTTTTCGCGTGGTAGTTTGCAACATGCATTCAACGCCAGCCATAAAAGATGTTAAGCCAGAAATTGAAAATAAAGTTCATGAGGTCGTAAACATCTGTGTTGTCCGGCAAATTACCACGTAAAACTGGTTGACTACTGAACGTTGAAGTAAGTGTCAAGCCCAATGCTAAAGATGTCTCTATATCATAATCCTTATGAACTCCATAGTCAATTTGGAACCACCGCACTGTGCTACATTGTATTAAGTGTTTGAGGTGCGGTCACACCAAAAAATGCCACCATAGTCCACGGTGTGTTAAGTGCTCCTGAGGGAATAACGTATTCAACCCATAAACATTAACAATACCCCGGTTCAAAATTAGATTTCCAGTATCCATATGACTAGAAATATTGTCCAAAACGATTAAACCCCAAGAAAACCATGTGTTTGTTACACAACCGCATTTACAAGACAATCTCAAGCAAATGACGATAGAAAGGATAGAGAAGATAGACAGAATGCTTGAACTCTTCGAAGCATTAGTTACCAAAAAGTAATAAGGGCTAATATATTTCAAAATTACCGTCTTGAATACCAGTGGTTTGGGCATTCATGGTGAAAAGTAAACACCTCTATCAGAAACCAAAAGCTAGGTTCAAGAGGGTACAGATGTTACCATCAACAATATCAGCAAACATAATGAGGTTGCCAAGTACAAACTGGACTGGACGGGAATACCGGCATGGTAATTTTACAGCAATGTACTACCCTCCGAATCTATTAAAAAAACTGTTTAAATGTTTTACCTAACACTCGGGCATAGATTCATGGCTAGGGAGACTTTAATGCCGTGCAATGTACATTGTTACTGTGGGTACAGATTAGTGATGTCTATTGGCAGCATAGAAATAACACTCCTATTTCTATGATTGGCAGACAACCTTATCAGGCGATGATAAAAACCTAAAAAAACTGTCCTCTAGAGTCTAGACAATCTACCTCTATTGGTTCACAGATGGACAAAAACTACCACATACTATAGACTTCTGTTTTACTAAAGGTATCACCCGCAACTACATAAATATCAAGTCCTGTTTGGACCTCTCATGATATTACTTTTCACTGTTTGTTATTGTGGAAACCCAAGCAAGGAGAAAATTCTAACCTTTAGTACTGGCAAGCAAAAAAGATTCCTCCATAAGAGATTCAAATGGCTGCTATATTGTTTCAAAATTCAGAAATACAGCGTGAGTGTGTTATATTTAGCGACATTCACAGCACAGCACAAATTTAGTTTTTTAGCACGATACCCTTAGCCAACACTACTACATTTAAAAATAATATGAGTAAAATTATTAAAATACTTTAAAACCTGCTTAAGAAAAAATAAAGCTGGACTAACAATGCCAAGCTGCAAAGACGTTATTTACAACAATACAACAAACTTCATGCAGTAATTATGTTGTTTACAATGTACAGATTCGAAATTTCATAAATAATATTAGGATAGTAGTTATAGCAGATAATTTCTTTTTCAAAACTAAGAAACTTCTCAACGCAGTATTTTATACGAAGTGTAATTTATTGATAAATAATCTACAACCTTCATTTGGGTATACCTTGTATCTTTTTATTATTTTTGCTTTACAGTAAAAAATGTAGATAGACCACTTTAAATGTTGAACAGCGTACATATATGCACTGGTCCTAAATAGAAAAGGCATTTCTTTAATGTTTATTAGTTTATTATCAATACACGATCATTACAATTCAGATTATGCCACGGCAGCACCAAACATTGCAATAACACATCAGCAAATGCATCGTAATCAAATCACTAATGAACGTTTTTATTTGGTAACATTGATAGAATTTGTATGATATTAAAATGACAAAATATGCAGGCTTTTGTGGGGTGACCTACACTTAAGCCAAAACATCTTATTCATCTCTCCTTTCCTTGATTAAATTAAGTGAGCTGCCGATATGAAATCCGTTGGTATTACATTCTGTAAATAAAGGCCCAAGCAGCCTGTTGGGTTAAACCTCTACCGGAAGACGATCCTGTAGAACATGGGTAGAGGTTTCTAAATTCTAATAAACCATACTTGCTGTGTACGACATCATTACGAAACCTATTGTAACTAGGTGTTTATTGAGGATGTTATGGCCTATTAGTAGGCTAATTCCCGCTGTTGTGTACTTGCTGATCAGTCTTAGTATGCTGTGTCTTTACGTCCTTGCTAATGAGCCCGAACAACTATATTTGTTAGGGATTCTATAAGTGGACACTTCTTTGCTACCATATCTTCCTCTGTTTCATTTTTCGGTATCTGAGGATTCAAACCACGAAAGGCACTACAGATGACATTTCTGATGATAACGTCTTCTTTCTCTTTTTAACACCTTTAAATGGATTCACACAGTTAAAATTATCTATAAAAATAGCAAGATATATATTGATTTTAAAACATTTATGAATGTTGCCAAAGAGAATAATTTAACATTTCTAAGGAAACAGATATGACGCCTTATTTATATTAAAAATAAATTGTGCATTTTTTAAATTTACGTGTTTTGTTCTCAAACCGTAAATGTTATGCGTGGTACTAATTATTTCATATTACTATTTAACTAAATAAGAAGGAAAAAATTAAGTTGCTATTTAAAAAATTAATGATGACGTCATCATTTAAGGACAAATGATTTTAACTTGAAAATGTGCATTTTTAAAAAACAAAAGTGATGTATTTCAGTGTTTATACAAAAATCATTTGTTTCAGTTTTATTTGGTATGTTCCATAGTTTTGACGCATGTAGCATATAGGAATCCATTCGCCTCTGGATTAGTAAAATACCACATTACAGGAACAACTTAATCATATACTGACACGCTCATAATACATGGTATCAAGTTGGAAATGTACTCTGCAATTAAGTACTTGCGAAGAAGAAGTGAGAGAATGTAACCAATGTTATATTTCTTACATATTCCGAGATCCGAATGATGCATTACCCAATTTAAGACACCTTGTATATACGTGTTCGCGTGATGTTAGGGTATTTTTAATCGTATCTTTGTATTTTTCGATAGAATTTTCTGGGAAAAAATGTATCTTGTGTAGGTTGAAGTTGCAATACTGACATATCGTTTGTAATTGTTCGCATTTTTTTTATGTTGGAATGTGGTTGTCTGCGAATCGATCCTTTATCTTTAATGCAAGACATGAACATTTACGCAATTCAGCCAAAAACACCCCTACTTGTTGCCATAGCTTCGCAAAACTGAAACTGATAGCACAGTAGAAACAAACGGTCGCCATTACTTTCAAATTTATACAATTGTACAACTACCTCATGCAACATATTATTTACTCATCTTTAAACACTATTCTATCTTACGAACAATCACACCCTAATAAACGCACTACAGAAATTGTATAATAAAATTAGAGGTAGGAATAAAGTAGGTCAACAAATATGTCAAAGTTTTGCAGTAACAAAAGTATTAATACAGCGATTTTGCGTTTCTTCAACAATGTTTAAAAAATATGTAGAACATCCACTACAGCAATGGAAGAAGTCCAGACGTATGGAATTAGAAATCAGGGAACGTAAACATAGAAAGTGATAACTGTAAAACAACCATTTTTCAGTTTGTGGAAGACCAGGAAACTGTCCAAGAAAAAGAGAAACTGGAATGTAAGACAAGAAAGATCGGGAAAAATACGAAAAATGGTAATTACCTATAAACCTATCCAAAACATCATAATTCATAACTATCTGTATATGGCAATAAACCTGGAACCTGGAATTACTAAGCGACTGATATAGTAGGGGATATGAGAGATATAAATATTTAGGAATAGAAATAAATAGCAAAAGCAAAGATTTGATAGAAATGAAGGGACGCATAATACAGTGTCATAAAGAAATTAGCAAGAAACGAAAAATGTATATCTACAATGTAAGTAATAGTAAAAAGCATAACGTTATATGGAGCGGAAGCGTGAAAAATTACAGAAGCTAATAAAAAAACGATAACGGCGTTGAAATAGACGACATATAGCACCCATAACTTAAATATGGCTGATTTTGCTTAGAACGTACCGTGTTTAATATTGCTTTTGTGAATCGGCTTCTAACAACTTTCATATACCGGGTGACCACGATCAAAATCGCCTCTATCACTGAAACAGTTGGTTTGTGGGCATATGATTAAGACGTTTTCGTTTGGTTTGATGAGTTATGTACGTGAGTATATTATGCGACTTTTTTAAACACCCTGTATATTACAATGATTTCATCTTTAATACTATAAATGAAGGTCCTTTAAACGTTAACTAGTAATGTATCAAGTTAGTTCAGCAATTACCAAACAGTGAGGGGGGGGGGGGCAAAGAAAAATAGAATGGAAATTGGTATATTGAAACTAATATAAAAATCTTATCTTAACGCTTAATGTTTAGCATATTATTTTTTTATAAAGGATTGCATATATAATGTACTTACGAGTACAATCTAAAACTACATGAAACTTACTAACATTTTATTTAAACAAACCAGTGACAAATGCGCCTATTTTAAACTGCATTACTTGTCCAAGTTTGGTTCTAAATGAGTAACAGCTACCCTTAGTTCACGTTCGATGTTAAGCCGGGTTCTGTATTTAGATCTTATAGAAGCTACTGCAGAGAAACCAACTTCACAAAGAAAAGATGTAGCAAATGGCACTAGAATCTGAATAGCTCTCTTGAATAACGCTTAGCATTCCTCTTGCGAGTTATTCCAAATCTCGACATTGGTGGTCGACGAAAAGTTCTCTTCTTTTCTGTACTTGTGTGTTAAATCAATGAATTGTTCCTCTTCTTTCAACGATAAATCTGTAGGTGTAGCTTAAAACGGGTTTGTTATTCATTCGTATTCGGTCAGAAGACTATCATTTTCAAAATAGTAACGTTTAAGAGTTTTAGATAACGTTTGTAAATGATGTTCTATGCATCTAAAAATGACACAATCATTTGTATGGCTAGGTTTGTTGTAGTTAATAAATGTTTTTAAAGTAATAAACATTGACGTGTCTTCACTGTTTATCTTGTTTGGCGAAAGTTGCAATTTTCGCGAAAAGCCGTTAATGTTATCTGACAGTTGTTATATATGAGAATTATTTCCTTGCAAATGAGCATTTAAAATGTTTAATTGTTCAAAAATTTTAGTTAAGTAAGCTTGTTTCATTATGAACAGTTCGTCAACAAAATTTTCGGCAGCTTTGTGATTTCGTTCTTTTAAAACCGCGTATATTTCCTACGTAAGCTCAAAGATCCGTTGTATAACTTTTCCTCGTGATAACCACCGAGATTCGCAATAAAACAATAGTGCTGAATGGTCAGCGCCCATATCATCGCACGTTGTGGAAAGTAGTTCTGCCCTTAAAGGCCATGTTCTTGTATCATTTACAACAGAAATTATAATGGATAATACCAAATAAAGTCCTGGGCTGATTTCCTTCAAAGCGAGTGATTTCCTGTGTATCATACAATGGTGCCAAGTGGCATTTGGATTCTTTTAGCGCATACGTGCTTGTAGATCATCATACTGACCTGCAACCGCCGGTGCCCCATCAATACAAACAACTACACAGTTTTTCCACTCCAGGCCAAAGTTTACTATATAATTTTCAGTCATGTGAAATAGAACCGCACCTGTAGGTCTTTTTTGAATTTCTTTGCAGAAAAGTAAGTCCTCGCTGATAGATGCATCATCTCAGTAACGAACGTAGGCTATCAAATGTGCATCTTTGATAATATCCGTTGCCTCGTCGAACTAAATAGCAAATAATTTGTTTGTAAGATTCGAAAAAAGCCGCTCCTGCAGATCCTCTGACATACATTAATGCGCCTACTAATAGTATTATTTGATACTGGTATATTCTGAATCTCTCTAGCATGACTATCTCTAAGCATTGTCGCGACCATATCAACGGGAAGAATAAGATTTTCTGCAATAGTGTGAGATTTCTTGCACTTGGCTATGCAATGAGCAACTTTATAAGATGCAAGCTGAGCTTTCTGAGGCAACAACAACACGGAATTTCTTTCAATTTTTGACAATAAACTCCTGAGACTTAGTTTCATGGTCTTTATGGTTGGTTTGCTTCGTTAGTTTATTTGGTTTCATACTGTCAGCAGCTAAAAGATCTAAACATATTGGTCTCTTTTCACCCCCCCCCCCATTGATGACTATATTTAAAAAACCAAAATTCAAATTCGCGTTACAATATTTCCTAGTTTTTGTTTTGGAAGTGTTGGCAGCTTCTTTATCTGCAGACGCAGATGTACTTGCATGTTCAAAATTATGTTTAGACCCGACTAAATATTTTTCCACACTTAAAAAATATTTGTACAACCTTTGAATCGCTCAGGTGCAACGTAACACAAACAAAATACTACGCGTCTATTAGCTGCTACGCTTACCATTAAAGTAACCTAACTGAACATGCATCATGGTTTTATAGGTTTCGTCCCCACTGTCACAATTTCTGGACCATTCATTCTACAGCGCTACAGTTTGAGATTCCGTCTTGTTAAAAAGCGGGACGTGTATCATGACATTTAAAAAGGGGGCCGCGAACCTAAAAGTTTGGGAATAGCTGATACTGGCGGTTTTCTAGTTTGTTATAGTATTAGAAAAAATATTAGATTTATTTTAAATTTTTAATAAATCTAGTTACTGACTTACACTTACAATATTATATTACATGTCTTGCAGAAGTGTTTTTCTTTCATTTATACTTTTAACGGGATTGCCAATTTATATAGTAAATACTATCCGCATAAAGCCATTCTCTTAATTTCGTCGTTTTTCGGCATATTCCCCTATTTTAATTACCTTTCAATAGCAGCGAACCCAAAAGTTACTTACACGCTGTAATTTTGAATTTCCCGCCACTGACTTTGATTAAACACTGGAATGCGCTATTCTAAAAAGCGTTTCTTTGTGTATTCAGTGGCTCTATCAGTTAGTCCTTAGATAGTTTAGGACAGCTTAACTCGGGAGTTTTATTAATGGGAACTGCCACCTATTTTTAAATGAATTTAAGTTGTAATAACACAATTCCCTAGTACAGTGAACATGCATTTTTCAGTGCATGTTCGTTGTGTAAACTCAATTTGAGTATAGTACTATAAGAAGAACAATAGTGGATAGGGTAGGTAGGATGAACTCATTTTTAGGGTGTAAAAATAATCTTAAATGCCTTATTAAGCTCATTACAAATTCAATGCTGTAACAATAAATAACAAGTGCACTACACCAAAAATGTGTTGAACGAAATTGTTATTTTCAACAGAGCTTAATTCTATTTTAGGGTACTTCTGATTGCGCCCCGGCTAAAATAAAAATTTAATTCCAGAGTACGTATTAGAGCACTTCCCTTGATTACAGTGATATTAATGAGTAATGAAACGTGCAATTATGCTTCGCCGCTTCCAAAATCTCATGCTATATTCAGTACAGATTGGTTTATCGCCCCCTTTTCTTGCGCTGCGGCTAAATTGTCTCATAAAAATACATTTTTTAGGAGTTTGTTTCTTAGTTTTAAATTCCGTTCTCCTAGTGATGAGTAGCGATAAAACAACTTCCATGAGGTTATTTGTGTGTGTGTGTGTGTGTATGTGTCCTGTGTTGCTGCGTATCCAAATTACGTGTACAAATATCAAACCACTAAATTATTAAAATTGTTTGGTGATAATGGAATACAATGGTTTCTCTATGTTTACGAGTACAGTTGGAATATGTTATACGGGCGATCAAAAGAAATTCTTTTTTCCGGTAATTCGAGTGAACCAAAAATCATTCTTGACTCTACAAAACACTATATAATTATCTCGGTTAAGCTTCGTTTTTTACAAATACTATAGATGAATACTACATACATAGTACGGCGGTTTGTAGCCATTGTAGGTATACGTTTCTTGTTAGATTTGGTATAGGTAAACAGACTGGGCTGTACATTTCTCTTTTATAATTTATACTACGGCAGTGCTTAGTTGAAACTTCTAGCAGCTAAACTAAGCTGTTGAGAGAACTAACAAGCGAACTTACGGTAGCTAAATTTATAATAAAATGTATGGTGGTTGGCCATATTTAAACAGAATAAAATCGATATTGCAACCTGAAAGGGACCTAAGTTACAAAAGATGACCTGAGAGATAAAATTTCAACATAACAATGATTTAGTGTTAAAATCGGGTAGTCAAGCAATATCGAAGACAACCAAACGATAAAAATACTTTCACATAAAAATAGAGAGCTGAAGTTTCGGAATTATAGATTGTTAGCTGAAATTTTTGAGACAGACTAGTGACTTTTGGAACAACCGACTGAAATATCATAATGCAACTTCATATCAGAACAAAGAGCGAGGTTGAAGTATAAAAATGTTAAGTTCAACTGAAATTTCGCAAGTAACAGGCGAATCACTGAAATTTTGCGAATAATATTTGAGACATACAAATGAATTGCACAATGCTAATATAAGCTTAATAGCTAAATAACGGAGTTATACTCAAATTGTAGGCAACGCAGCTTAAATTGTTCTAGACAACATAGCTGGCAGTAAGTTAAGAGATACGTATATACGAAAGCTACGATGCCATTTTCAGACGACTGGCCAACGGAAATTTTATAGATAGCTAAGTCACGTTTTAGAAAATGGCATCACTTTCAGATTTCTCAATTGATTTTTGTGTCTAAACTGATATTTTAAATAATCTGCTGACTTTTCGAAATTTCGGGAACTATAGTAGAAATTTTTGAGGTACATATATGAAATTTCGTAAGTCTAAAATGACCTTCATATCGCAACGGAGAGATAAGTAAGAAAGATAAGAGTAAACTAAAGTTAAAATAGCTAAATCAAAATTTTCAATTTCGGTCGACTTAACGAAAATTCTCAGGAATTCTAAATGATATTCAAGATAATGAAATAATATTTTAGAGTGTTAGAATAATCTTCATATAAACCAAGAGAGCTTAACTGACATTTTGGAACTTTATGCAGCATAACCGAAATTTTTAGATATCTAAATTTTATATGAGACGGTTACTATACAAGTTTCAGATGGATAACTTCACTATTAAAATTGTTGAGACACCGAAGTTATATTTAAGACAATGGGATGCTTTTCGAATTCTGTAGATGACGTTTCTATTTAAATAGTTGAAGAGTATTTTAGAGATTTAGCTGAAATGGTAAGCAAATCTAGTTTTCAAGGCTCTATGTAATTTATGATGATGCGATCCATTTACCAGTAAAGATTAAATATCTGGAGATTAAAACAAACCTGATGAAAATCATTAATTCATATTGTAATATCAAAATTTCAGATAACAGAAAATTTCGAGATTAGTAAGCTATATAGTATATATGATGTGTTTTTCAGTAGAATGTTAGAAACTTAAATGAAAAAAAGTTGTATTCAAGAAAATAGAATGATTTTTCCGAAAGACAATTAAATTAGATTTTAGACATTCAAACATCCCTGAAATTTTAGAGGCAATTATATAACACAAATGAGCTGGACTTCTGGAAGCTTAACATTAAATGTCGGAAATTTAAAATCCTTCATATTCAAACAAGTGTCACCTCAAAATTTAGATTTAGCCAACTGATTTTAGAGCCAAATAGAACCAAAATTGTCAAGGCAAAACGACCGTAGGTCGAAAAGCAGAATTTGAATTTTGAAACCTTGCAAACAACTAAGAACAAATTTCAATATTTTGAATAACGTAGTGGAAATTTTCAGGATTTTGAACTAATACTCGAGATAAAGAAATGAAATTTCAAAATGCTACAACGGTTTTCTTATTTAAATCTCAAAATTAAACTGAAATTCGAAATTTTACATAGGATAGTTGAAATTTTCGAGACAGCTAAGCGATGTATGAAGCGGTCAGCTTCAATTCTGAGATAGATAGATATTTAAGCAAGACGATATTTCGGATGTTTCATTGCGTTTTATATATATATATATATATATGGTTAAATTGTCGGTTAGAGGTTCTAGAAAACTTAGCTGAAATTTTGGAGACAGTTAAATGTTACATAAGACGACTGATATGGAAGTTAAAGATACTCAAAATAAATGTCTGAAAATTCAAACTACCTTCAAAATTAATTGAGAACCAGACTGATATTTTACATAAACATATATAACATTCTCGGGTGTACCTTATAGGTAACTACGATGGGGTAGCTTTTAAGATGTTTTTCAGTGTCACAGATGTTATGCAGCATTAATGTAGATTGGTAGAGATTTATATAAACTTATTTTCCACGTTAGTCTAGTCTTTTAATATTCTTGTGAAATTTAGTTTTTGTCGCAATATTTTCAATTATAATTAGCGTTAGTTGCATAACATTCAACTATGTTTGGTATAAAATAATATTCAAATAATTTCCAATTTTTACAAACTACTGTGTTTTAAATACAGCACAACATATTTGCCTTTTATAATTAACAATACATATAACCTTTCTTAAAGTACATGTTTTTTCAAGTTCTAGATATTATGGTACAGAAAACAATGGTTTTTCGTAGGAAAGTGCTGTCTCAAGTACGTACTTGCTTTGTCGATGCCTAAAGCCGCTTATACAAGTAAATGTTGCTTAAGCCGGTCCCATACATATCGCTAGTATTCACGATTATGTACAAGTACGGCCACTGTGGACATTCAACCTCCTATAACATTGGTATATATATGTGCTTATTACATTTAGTTTGCTTTTCATATTTCGTTTATCATCTCCACTACTTGAGATGCTCAATGAGCTGTTGAATCACGAGCAGGAGTTGTTTACAAGGAATAACGAAGATTTCGGAATAGTCCGGGAGTTCTTCGACTAATACGACTGGGAATACACCCCAGATAAATTTTGCTTTGAATTTAATTTAATCAACAAGAAAAAGGGATAGATTATACGAGTGCCCTTTTCCACTTGCGGTTGACTCTACTATAGAATATTAACACATTTATGGTATGTGTGGAACGGACTTTATGCATAAATTACATTTTTGGTGTTAGTAGTAATGTTATGCTTTTTTCGGTTCATGAGCATGACATTTATATACAAGATTTTAATTGCCGGGGTGGTAGTCCATAGGACCCGGAACCTTTATTGTCACGGAGTCTCATTCCTTTTCAGTGCTATAAATTATTTTATTTTATTCATCATTTTTCTTATAACAGTCGAGGCTAATAAAATTCATGTTGCAGGTTTGACGAAACCGTAATGTCAGCGGGGCAAAACGCCTCGCTCGGAGTGGCCAGCAGTAGTTTAGCGCCCCCAACGACAACAATAAGCGATCGAGAGAAAATAAAAATCGATTTCTACCACACCTACGATGCCATGACAGGGATCCGCATAGCCGCCACGCTGGGCGGCTTCTTCGGCCTCATGGTCATCTTGGTGGTGTACAAATCGAAATCCAAAACAGAGAAGGCGCTAGAAAATCCCAATTTGGCAGCCGCAGCAGTTGCCCAAGTCGAGGAAGAAGAACAGAGGCAAATACAGGCGGCCCTTGAGGCCAACTACTCGGATCTAAATCCGAGGGCTGCTCGAAGATCCTTGGATATCAGTACCTCCCCGGCTGGATGGGTTCGAAGTACAACCAGGTTTTCTTCCGTTGGGGGTTACAGTAGCCTCATGGAACCGCCCATTAGAACGCATTCCCGACTGCCTTGTTTTATTGATGAGGATTCTCCACCTGAGGATGAATTTGAAGATTTGTCGACTTACAACAGGTTAGGGTTATAAAAATTACTTAGGTGTTTACATAGACAATTTGCATAAATATTGCAGTGGTCAGTCTATAATGCCCCACTTTTTTGCAGGTATTTAGACGTACCTCGCAGGTCAAGCAACATAACGTGTTCATCTTCTGATAGTTCATATTTGGAGAGAAGGGGGTCTTCGGTGATTCTAGGTCTTCCTGCGGTTCCAGCGCACAAATCATGCGGCCGTAGGCGTCAATCGTCTCCTCTTCCAGAACAGTACGATTTTTACTATCCAATAGATATCAGGGTAATACAACCAACTCCTGGAGGATCTCCATGCGGAAGTGAGCGAGCTTTGTATGACAATATACCAGTGAACCACTTAACTACGCGTCGTGCGCCTTTGGCATCCATTAGCAGTTGTAATAGTTCGTTGGGTGCTGACTATCCCGATTTCGAGATGCACTCTTTGGTTTCGGACTCCGTGTTTCATGAAGACGACTGTCCGGATACAGAGGACGAGGTGGATCCATTTTCGACAGACAGCGAAACCAGCGAAGGTACTGAAAACGCTTGGTGTAGACGTGATTCCAAAGGAAGCCTCAAACGGCACAGAAGGCCCAGCTTCAAAAACAGAAGGGTTAGCATCCCATGTATTAGCGAAAATATTCCGGTTATAAACGAGAACAGGGAGAACGACTTTAGCGACTTTAGACCGAGCACTAGTGAATATAATCCAAGTGTTGATGAATGTAGGCTAAATATTAGCGAATTTAGGGCGACTGTTAGCGAACATGACCTAAATTGTAGCGAAGATACTCCGTTTATCAGAGAGAAAAGCCTAAGTATCAGCGAGGGTAGCTCGCGTTTTAGACTTGTCGGTGAAAATAGATCGACTATACCAATGCATTCGCTGTCTCCTTTAGAGCGGCCCCCTTGTCCTCTTCCATCTGAAAAGTCTGTAGATTCTTTGACCTTGATAGGAAGTGGCGGTGATTCAACTGTGACATTACCGACGTTGCCGTTGGCGGAACGTTCACCATCATCAAGCACGTTGAAGAAGGAAGGCTCGTGGTCTCAAGAAACGCTATTTTAATTTAGTGTTAGACAGTATAAAGATGTTATATTTAAAACATATCGTGTTGAAATATTTTTCTACAACTGAAATTGACTCGTACTGTTCTGCTGTTCATTGATTTTCCTTTGTGTTGCGCATAGATTTCCGTCTGACGCCGCCGATGTCTTTATTTAGTATCAGGTTTCGAGGAAGAGGAACTTGTGTTTATTGTTTAGCCAATTCTGTGTACAATTATCTGTCGTTTGTGTCATACATAATGTCTACTCAACGTTGTAAAATGAAGCGAATTGAATAATCCACCCAGTTTCTATCGATTAGCCTTGGCGTTGAGGAAAATGTTTAAATTTAATAAAAGAGAAAACAGTTTTAGCTCACATTTCGAACGAGAGTGGCAAAATTCTATCGGTATTTATATTACGTCAATGTGTGTTATTAAAGTGTACAAATATGCCTTCAAAATTTATAGGAAGTTACATATTTTATGTTGGCTATTGTATGAACATTGTTGTGTATTAATGCAATAAATGTCATTATTTGTTAGACCAAAACTAAGGTTTTCGATTATTTTAATGCCAGTATCCACAAACATGCTACAGAGGAGTCAATCAGTAGTATGAAGACTCCGGTTTTATCCGATTACTATTTATTTTTGGAAACATTATTTTCTAGTACGAGTCCGATTTATTGTTTTCCTGCATGTTGAAGCATAAATTTTGTCCTTTTAAAGGTTTTTGGGTTATTACGTTAAACAAGATGGTTTCTAAAACGTACATATAATTTATTTCAATGGGCTTTGAAAGAATATTCTTATTTAGGTAGCTGAATATTCTAATACCGCATAAGATTTTTCAAAATTTCGTTTCAGGCTACGACGTGAAGTAGAAGACTTGTAAAAGAAATAACAATATTTGTAAGTTAAATGTTCGTTGGTTAAATTAAAAGTAATTCGCCCACAGTAATAAAAAAGGTGTTGGTAAAACATGGAGCTCAATTTCTACTATGTGTTAGGGTAACCCAGTAGGCTAAAGAAATTCCCAGGTCCGGAAATGTTTTGATAAGAAGTTACATTGTTCTGTACGTTAGGAGTTCTTATTTAACGACTGCGGTGGACCAATTGCATGCCCCCCCCCCCCCTTAGGTCAACCGATTTAACTCTGTTCGATTTTTGTTTATGAAGCTTGTAACGTGAGATATATTGTTTATGAACAAGTAGTTGAAACAGTGGTTGAGCTCTGGCAGTGTATTCAATATGCATTTGCACGCATTCAAAACTTTTCATGAGTATATACTCGTATTTCCTCCATGCCTTTTAGAAAAAAATTTTTTTCTTATATGTTCATTAGAATTTTGTTCAGTCATTTGGTCTCCCCAATATGACATTGAAAATTAGTTACAGAAAAACGTGTTTCAAATTATATTGAAATCATGGTTCTGCAACATTGCAATCTGTGACATCGTTGTTTTACTTTAGCTTGGTTGGTAGTTTTATGATTTTGAAATTAAAGAAAACCGATAGTCTTAATTATCAAAAGATCTGGTTAAAAATTATATTTGTATTTATAAAAACATCTGTGACATTTTAACCCAAAAAATTAAACGAAAGAAAAGATTTCTACCGCTAAGGTTACACAGGTTACACTTCTACAGGATTTGGGCTAAAATAACTTCCGAAACTGAGGAACATGGAGTATGCATACAAAACGTAAAGTTTTGTTTTACCAATCCACGGGTTAGCAACTGACTTAAAAATACGACAAATGTATGTCTTAGTACCGCTCATATGATTCTTCCTGTGAGATTTGCTATGCCAATTGACCATAATGATCAGGATTAAAGGTATTCAAGCCAGTTACCACAGTTATTTGAAGTCAATTTCATGCGATATCTATATACAAATGCTGAACTCCCATCTTTAAGTCTCACAACTTAAATAAAATATGTTGAAAATGTAAGATTATCATCACCGTCATCATCATTATCATCATTATTATCCTATTAGAATCGGTAAGCTGGGTTGTACAACAACATACGTCCGTAAATGGAAGAAAAATCGTTACTGATGGGGATAAACAATTCGTGATTTCCAAATACATTATTCATTTTTTTCCAGTAGGTATTTGAATAGAATTACGTAATCATGTTGTGACACTACTAAGATGAAGTAAATTAAATATTCAAGTATAGGGTGGTCGGATACAGAAACAACTTTTCATGATTTTACCAAATCGATCTGGTAAAAATACTATATGTATGTAATGTGCGAAGTTTCCGCGGCTACTACCTTCAAAGATTTAATTGAATTTATTGGTAAATTTAGTAAATCATGGGCTGTATTTACATGGTAAAATGAGAATGAACTGATTATTTGCAGAAACAGATCTTCTTTTTCTTCTTCTTCACATTGATATGTTATACTCAGTGGTGTAGTCCTGGCGCGACTACATCGCTGATTATACTACTTAGTCTGTTACGGACCTGAATTTGTTCTTGGTCGTGTTTGGTTCCTTTTCCTGTTTAGATGATAACTCATTGCACAAACTGGTAAGCTTCTTCGGGTATCTTCTTTAAATGTTAGTACACTTTCTTTTGCTTTCATTTATTTTGCAACGTAAAGCATACAAGGTAATTGACGGAGAGTGCGAGTCTACAAATCCAAAATTAGGCAACTCAAAATACAGATCACAATGTACTGCAGATGCCTCTATGATATGTTTGGCAGTTTACTGGCTTTAGTAAAGCTCATTCAGCTCAAACTAAGTTTAAATAATATGTATTCGAATGCAGAAAAACCCGCCATGATCTTAGTAGGGAAAATCTATTTTAAATTTTCTTCCTGACACGTTGCCATCCTTACCTGAAGAAATGGATTTACATACAAGACGGCATATGCCGTACTAACTAAATGGCGTCCCCGAGTACTAGCATGTAAACTGCCAACCATATCAAGCAGGCATCTCTATTTCATAATGTCGGCAATACAAATTTAATATATTTGTGATATACAGGGTGTAACATGAAGTGATGTCATTCTTTCAGCGGTATATTCTACAGTCCTAAATAAGAAAAAAAACATATACATATTTGTTCGGAAATGCTCCCGAAGGAAGTTATGGACAAAGAAAGTTTCACAATAAAAGAATTTTTTTGAATAGCAGTAGTTCAATATCAGTAATTAGAGCTGCGTTTGAATAAATTATTAAAAATTAAACTGTTTTCCAAGATAATAAAGTTGCTATAAACGAAGAGTACGCAAACCTACATCTTATGTATGGTTTGCCATCTGGAGATGGTGAGCGAAATTTTCACCAAGAATATTTTGCTAATAGAATAGTTTCGGATAGAAGAAGATTCGAAGCAGTTGACAGACGATTAAGAGAAAGTCGCCGTTTCTGTCTAGTTCAGTATGAGAGACAGATAAATCGCGATCCTAAAGACGAAGAAATTGTAGAGAATGTATAGTTATTCCACCCTTTCCATATTCAAACTGTACAAGCCCTAAATCCAGCTGATTATGCAAATAGGTTACAGTTCTGTAGATGATCCCTGCAACGTTGTGTGCGGGATCCTACTTCTACGAGTAGGATGTTTTTTACAGACGAGGCAAGTTAGTGAAGGAATTTTAAATTCACACAATCTGCATGTTTGGTCGGATGAAAATCCCCATACTGTTAAGAGTGATTTCTCACCAGCAAAGATTTTCAATTAACTCCTGGTATAGCATTATTGGCGACTTCTTAATTGGACCCCATTATACTTCCGAGATTGAATAGGTAAACTCATGTTAATTTTTTGGAAAAACGTTTGCCAAACTTCCTGGAAAATGTGCCGTCGGGCAAGAAATCTCCTGGATAATGTTTTTCTACTATGATGGACCAGTCGAGGTAGAGCTATTGCTTGACCAGTAAAGTCAGCCGATTTGAATGCATTAGATGTTCTTTTTGTGGGGTCACTTAAAAAGTATGGTGTACCAAACGGAAGTACCTGAGATAATTGAATTGGGGCGTCGGATTGAACAAAGTTGCGCAACCGTTCGAAATACTGCTAGTATATTCGAAGGCGTTCGTTCATCGCTGTTATGAGGTACGGATGCTTGTATCAGAGTTTATGGAATCAATTTTGAGCAACTATTATAATTATTAGTTATTCAGTATTAAAGTATAACATTAAAAATAAAAAAAATATATTGTCACATTATTAAAAGTATGCTTTTATTTAACCATTTTTTTTGGAAAGCGTTTCTGAACAAATGTTTATATGGGTTTTTTTATTTTGGATCATGGAATATATCCTTTAAAGGATGACATCACTTCATGTTACATCATGTATATTTTGGATTACCAATTTTTGGAATGATAGGCTTGTACTCTCCCGTTAATTACACTGTGTATGTGTAGTTTTGCTCTTATGCCGGTAGATATTTTAGGATGTTTATTAAATATAGCTTCACGGGCTACTATAAGGGGATCTAGCCATCACTACATTTGTGTGGTTGTATATTACTTGGACTCATATCTAAAAAATAACAATATCCAAACAAAATACATTCAAAAATGCACAATACTTGGCAGATATATGCTATTAGAAGGCAACACATGAATAGCAAGAATTCGAAAGCTAGAGAGATTAAAAAAGTTACATAACGCGTTTTTGTCAATGCGTTGGTTTTTTAGGTTTTGCCGATGTTTCTTACATTGTCTTACTTGTTGTTTAAGGGATATTTGACTAAGTAAGAAGAGGTAACGGAACCGAAAACTGTTTTAGTTTGCTTAACGAACTTCAATTAATTTACAGTATAATGGTTTATAAATTTCCATTTATTAACCATTACAAGCATGTTTTAATATAATAAAATGGTAGGGTACGTGCAATGTGCATGGTTTTACATTCATCCAAGTATAGTTTTAAGTACATTTTTTTTTCATCAAGCAATTCCAACTACGACTTTGACCAGACTTGAAAGACTTTAAGTAACTTGTGGGATGATCGTCATTCTTGTGGATATTAAGTTAAGCGTTCAACATAATATATTGTTTGTACTAGACTAACAAATATCCATAGCTATAGCCATTGCTATGGTTTCATAATTATGAAATAATTCTAGTATATGTTATAAACCTTATTGTTTAACTAAGGCACTTTTATCTGAAATTTGATAGATTATATTGTATGCGTGCTGGATTGACTACTATCTTGGTTTTAATGGCCCTATTCCTACAAATAAACGTTTTCTTTGTTGACCTTTTCAGATCGCATTCTTAATACTTCATATAACGTAAATTTGCTTCTTTGTAATTCATTTTTTTCTCCCGCAATTTCTGTGTACAAGAGTATATTTACAAATATGTGCGGTTTTATTAAAAACAAAGAATTATAAGATTTCTACCCTTTCTCTACCATCGTCCAGGAATTTTTCTCTCAGTTTAAAATATACAGGTGTAGGTCCATATATAGCACTCGTCAAACCAAACAAAAAAATTTGAATCAGCTTATGTCCACAAACCAACTGTTGCAGAGATAGAGACGATTGTATAGTTTAATCAGTGAACAGCCACAGTAGGATTTTCATTAACCATGAAAAATTTAAATTGTTTACTGTTTGCGGTACACGGTTGTATCCCGTATCATATCCAGCGGGTGGAAGCTCTTACTGCTTCTGATTATGTTTAAAGAATTGTATTTTGTAGATTCATACTGAGAAAAATTGCAAAAAATCCCAACTTTTCTACCAATATTTTATTTATCGATGAAGCTATTTTTATGAATAACGGTGTCATTAATTTGCATATTAGACGTGTTTGGATAGATGAAAATCCTCATGCTGATGTCAAGTACAGCATAGCTTTTTGTTAAGGTTTGGCTGGGTATTTTGGAAGACCGTCTGATAGGGCCAGTATTTTTCTAAAATCGTATGACTAGTGAACTGTATATTGACTTCTTAAATAACATTTTACCTCACTATTGGAAGATGTGATCCTGAATGAGGGTTCATTCGTGGTGTATGCACGATGGGGCTCCTCCACATTTTTCAATCAATGTCGGAGAATACCCATAACGACAAATGGGTAGGAGGAGATGTCTAATTCTAGGGTCATCTAGATCTTCTAATTTTAATAGACTAGACCTTCCTATTCGGGCATGTGCTATCTTTACTGCTCGCATTTATCACAATAATGCAATCTATTGATTGAAATACAAAATCGCCTCTATCTCTGAAACTGTTGGTTTGAGGACATATGTTAATTAAGATTTTTCGGTTTACTTTGCTATAATGCTATACGTGGGTAAATTATCCGACCTTTTTTAAAACACCTTGTGTATTCCCATAACGTATCGAGCAAATTTTAATAATAGTGGAGACTCGAGTACAAGCAAATATGCTAATATTGCTAACCTAACCCACGGGGGATGTTTTTCTCATTGTTCTAACATAGTTGGCAGGGGTAAAAATATGCTATAATAATATTGCATGATCTACACTGTACACATGAATTTTTTTATTTATATTCTCGTACAGCAGAGCACTGCTTATGCCGGTCAAACGGTATTCGTAGTGTAGTACAATCCGCGCTGGTCAGTACTTGAATGGGTGGGCCAATATAGTGGTATATGTAACCCGTTGTGCTTTGCAGGGCACGTAAAGCCGTTGGTCCCGGATGTTATACGGGAATCTTTGGCAACGGCAAACCATATAGCGGTGGTCTTCTCTATTCGAAGGGTTAGGTTAGCCTCCTGTCGGGCATACCTACAAAGAGGGTTCACAGAACCTACTACATTATAGATGGTCAACAGGCCATTTGCCAATACATAGAAGAATTAGATTTGTACACTCACACAAAACTTTACAAAAATATCACACATAAGTACCGCAACTAACAAAATATTTGTACATATCTATAGCGTTTACCACAATTTCTTCCCTGGAGCCAACAGTCCTAAATCACTAAACTTCTCTCGAGTCATTGAAGTTCTTAAATGTCTTCATAAGTTTGAGTTTTGAAAAATGATGCGGTACTAAATGGTACTGTCAGAAAAATTTTTAAAGTTTTAAACAAATTAGGAAATCACGACATCAATTAATTTTTTGGTATACATGTTGTTCATAAATGTCCATCTCATCTGCAATTCCACTGATAAAAACTCTACACGTCATCAGTTAGTCGAAAAACTCAAAACCATAAATATCCTTAAAACTGTTGCTTCCTTTGTAAATTAGAGGGATATTTTTAAATCAAAGCAATATTGTTTAATTTCCTCTTCAGTCATTTCTGGAATTTAAGAAAAAACCTATCCTGAATGGAATTTAAGGCTGTATCAACAATCGTTAGATAAAATTGTATTTTGAACAATTCCTTTGGATTCGTGATAGGTTCATCAGGACTTTCATAATGAGGAAGGCCAACTTTAATGCTACTCCTTACAACTAGAAATTCTGTGTATACATTTACTTCTGCAGCTAATACAAAGGCCGTCCATAAAATATGGCCGCCCTTAACATCTAGTCGTCCTTAAAAATTTCACCGCCCTTAGAATCTGCCACTCTTAAATCTGGTCGCCCATAAAAATTGACCGCCCTTAAAATATTGTGACCCTTAAAATATGGCCACCTTTAAAATATGGCCGCCCTTACAATATGGCCGCCTGCGTGCATGCACCCACTGCACATCTGCCAGAACCGACCCTGACTGGAGATATTTGCTTGGGTATCCTGTATATTTCTGATAAGAAAAAACATATTTTTGCAGATAAATGAAGTAGAAAAATAAATTGATTACAGAAGTTTCAACACAAAACGAAAGCAGAAAGGTTCAAAGTAAAACGCGTTGTCGTCTAAAAATAACGTTTATTCAAACAGCAGGCCCCTGCTACAACAAACTTTTATGGGTTAATGCCTAATTTTGTTAATCCATACATAAAACGTAGTGCGCAAAGGAACTGGCATGTTGCGTATTACATACATTAATTATTAAGCACCTATAGATGACAGAGTCGAAATAAATACTAAACCCCTATTATATGGGTCAGTTTATGAATCGCGTGTGATCCTTCCAAAAATTAACATTTCAAGCGTCGATTATTAACAAATGTATAAAGATATATGACAACTCGTCAGTAACAAATTGATAAAATTGTTAGAACATAACTGTGTAATAAAAAATAAAACAATGGGAAATTATTAAAAAATTCCTCTGGTCTGCGCTGTATCACAAGTGAAGGCAAGTGTGAAGTAGGTAATTCGTAATCGAGTCGAAGCGTTCGTTGTATCTTTTTTACCAATTTTCTCAGTAGTGTTCTGAATAAGGCGAGTGTTTGATGCCGAACGAATGTGCTGGAGGAAAGTCGAGTACAACCTGTAAATTACATTACATTAGTCTCCTCGAAAAGCCTGGAAGTTTCGCTACCTTGAATGACCTGAAGAACAGAAACGTTGGCCGTTCTGTCCCTTGTTGGATGAGCATTGTTAAAATGTAGTGGGCGATGATTGTGTTAGTCAGGTTATTTGTTAGTTAAAACAACAGCGACGTTTTATCTTTCTTCAAGCCGAGAGAAGCGGAGCCTAAGTATGGAGAATGACGTATTCCGAAGGAGTGACTCGGAGCTCCTCTCAAATGAATTGTTACCTGTTTAGGAGTTATGATTAGAATTCGTTAGTTCTCTATATGTGATCCTAAAATAACCATGCTTAAAAATAGACATTGTTGCGTTGCAGATGTGGAGAATCACTGAAGAATGGGATGTTCGTGTTAATTTGGCTATAGCGCTATAGCATAAATGTTGAGGCTTTAGGAAGAGTTTGTTTATTATTATGATTTTCAGAATTTTAGTGTAAGTTAAATTTTTAGGAGCTTTATTACATAGTGATCACGGCAGCTGCAGAATGTATAAGAAGTGAAAATTTAATAGGTAAACATTGTACAGTGTGTCGGACATTCTATAGCATCATTGGGTACTCGAAGATATATATGTTTGGTAAAATAGGAATATTAAAGCATATTTATGAAGACAATTTATTTTTTTGTTTTCTAAAACCAGCAGAGCCTAATTTATATAAATGAAAACTGCCATATTTTAATATTTCAATAAGTTTTTACTTTAAAATGCTATCCTTGAAATGGTGAAGAATGGCAGGGTCATATTAATTTGGCTATAGCATGAATGTCGGAGCTATAGAAATAATTTGTTTATTATTATGACTGTCAAAATGTTGATATGTGTAAGTTAAAATTTTTAGGAACTTACAATGACCTTAACAGCTGCAGATTGAGTAAGAGGTGAAGCTTTAGTAAGTAAATATTGTAGTGTGTCCCATATTCTATAATCTATTGCATCATTAGGTTCTCGAAGGCGGCAAGATATGTTTGGCAAAACAAGTATATTGAAGCACATTTATAAGCTTATGAAGATAATTTTATGATTTTTTAGTTTTTTAAAACCAGCACTACTACTACTTTATACAAATAAAAAAGTACAACACTTTAATATTTCAATCAGTTTTTACTTTAAAAATGTTACCCATGAAATGGAATTGGCATTAATTTGGCCGTAGCATAAATGCTGAAGCTTTAGGAATAATTTGTTTATTATTATGACTTTTAAAATTTTGACAGGTTAAAAAACATTTTTGGAAACTTTATTATACAATGACCTTGAAAGCTATAAAATGAATAAGATGTGAAGATTTAGTATGGTTATATTTGGTAAAATAGGAATGCTAATGCACATTTTTGACTTTATGAAGACACTTATTTGAATTTCTGAACGCAGCAGAGCCTGCATTATATAAATGAAAACTGCACTTCGTAGTTTTTTTCGTTGCTATACAGGGTGTAACAAAATGTTTGCCCAAACTTTGGAAACGAGTTCTCCACACTAAAACAAAAAATAAAGTATATATGAACATGGATCCGAAAATGCTCAGTTACGGAGTTACAGCCTTCTAAAGTGGTATTTGTCCAATCACTTTTCTGCATATAATTACGGTTATACTTGCACCAATTTGAAATTTTATGTGAATGCATTACTCATCAAGGTTTGCAAGTTAGAGCTTAGTTCATTTTAATAAGTGCGAGGGTCAGGTATTGTTTTCTACAATATCTTCTACATAATTTAGTTTGCTTTTATTGAGAATAATCTTATTTGGCATACAGAAGTACCCAAAAAAGTACTCTTGTTAAAAGACGATAAAACCGACCGTTTTTGAGATAATTCAATTCTTATGTCAAATTTAAAAAATTATGTCATGAAAATTTGGAAACTTTATACTATGGAGAGCATAAATTCAGGGCAACAAGACAATGACAAACATTTGTTATTCTGAATCTATGCTGCGAATTTAATTCACACAGTAAGAAATTTACAAATTATTACGGCAAATCGATTAAAAAAAAATTGAATTATCTCGAAAACGGTTGGGTTTATCGACTTTTAACAGGAGAACCTTTTTTGTGTACTTCAGTATGCCAAATGAGCTTATTTTTATTATTTATATATGGAAAATAAGAATAACAAAATAATATAAAAGATACTGTAGAAGAGAATAGGCCATCCTCTCATTTGAGACGCCTCTGGTGCATTTATTGAAAATAAACGAAGCTCTAATCTGCAATCTTAATGAGGAACGTGAGCGCAACTGTCCAACTGTTCCGTAATTATATGCAGAAAAGTTATCGGACAAGTGTCACTTTAGAAGGCTGTAACTCCGTAACGAAGCATTTTCGAACCCATACTATATATACATATATATATATATTTTTTTTTTCTAATTTTGGTGTAAAGAATTCGCTCCCAAAGTTGAGGCAATCATTGTAGTTACACCCTGTATAGCTACGAAGAAAAAACGACGAATTGCAGTTTTCATTTATATAAAACAGGCTCTGCTATGCTTAGAAATCCAAAACAAGTGTGTTCATAAAGTCAAAAATGTGCATTAGCATTCCTATATTACCAAATGTACCGTTCCGAGAACTCAGTGATGCGATTAGATTTTGGGTCACACTGTACAATACTTACTTACTTACCTCTTATTCATATAAACTTTATTTTTTGTTTTATTGGGACAACTCGTTCCCAAGGTTTGGCCAAGTACATAATTAACAGTTTAAAAAAATTTTACTCTAAAAATGTTGCACATGTTCATCAAATAACGGCCCTGGTACGCCATTAATAACCTTTAATGAATATGAGAAAAACAGAGTTCGTTAGGATTTTGGGGTTAAAATATTTCGGGAAAATATGTGATTATTAATCTTGATCGTTTATTTCTTTAATTGGCAATGATCCTTTTTTCTGTATTCTTATCTAGCTGGATAAGAGGGTTTATTTTGTTTTCCGGACGTATGAAACCGCGTACCTGCTTTACAGATTCACTTTAATGCTGCAAAATTTCTCATTCCTTTAATTCTCAAGATCGTCATAAATTTGCCAGGAAGAATGTATCACATACATAGTTACTAAAAGTTGCAAAGGTTATGCTTCATTATTTGATCACCCTGTAAGGAGTGTAAATAACACAGCCATAAAAACAAACATAAATCTTTACTATATATTAATATTTTGAATAAAGTAAGTTTGTTAAAGATGATTAAATTTTACAACGCTGTAATAAATAAACAGAGAAACATTAATTTTATGTGAAGCGATATATTTTATCTAAATATAACTCAAGACAGTGTTGTCTGATTACCGATTACTGTAAATTGCATTTTCCACTACGTAAAATACTTTTTGTGAATGTCGCACATATGCATTTTTAGACATTTTTTTCTTGAATTTTATATTTTAAATATGAAATCAACAGTGAATCGATTAAGTTAATATTCAAGATTACTAACTACCTAACAATTATTGTGGTTCCCAACATACGTTTTGAAATCATGCAAATTAAAGTTATTAAAGAACCAATATTTAACTTTAACGTCTGGAAGAACTTATCTCATAGATTTATTTTATTTTCTCATATTTATTAAAGGTTGCGTTGCAACATACTCCCGAGTTTGTTAGCCATTATTGGATTACCTCGTGTGCATTCTTGTGTATTAAGGAATTAAACTTTATGATTAACTCAGATTTAACCAGTGCTTTTTTGGAAAAAAAAAGGTGGTGGAACGCTCGATTTTAAGTACTCATGATGCATCGCACACAAGACTCGGTATACAAGCAGGACCGTTTTGATAATTTTGTTGCTGACCTGCTATCCTCAACAGGGGGATTCAACGTACCTAATCCAAACATAAAATTTTAGGAAATTCTTTTAAAACTTTTAAAATCAATCGAAAAAAGGTGGTGGAACGCTGTTCCAGTGCGTTCTATGACAAAATAAGTGGACGCGACTGCCTCCCTGGACTTTCCCATACTGGAAACTGTTCATATCATCTTTATTCAACAGTAGAGTTATTTTCCTCAAAACGGTTGTTCAAGTGCTATCCTAAAACCTTGCCTCGTAACGAACAGACTTACCCT